>OZ023263.1:239119887-239416903 GCA_964006375.1 Tillus elongatus | reverse complement strand
GAAAAACCTGTGCCGGCAAGGAATTCCACAGCTGGAAGTCCTGGTGACAAAAGAGCGGGTATAACAAGATGTTCTTTGTCTGGTGACCTGGACAGTAAAAGGGTGCATTCGCTCTGTTCCCTTGGTAGATCTGTTGGGGGCAGCAGGTGGAGTAACTATGGAAGAAATCTCCCTGAGCAGTGCCGGGCAGATATCTATAAAAGAGAGAGAGAGAGGTCACTAACGGCAGGTACAGAGTTTTGGTGGTAGGCCATAGGCCGGAAGTTTATTGAGCAGCGCTGCGTGCCAGACTGGTCGAATGCTTTGGATATGTATAGAGCGACAATCTGGGATTCACTGTGTAGTTCCATAGACTCGTTCCAAGAATGGGTGACAAAGCTGACGAAATCCATACTGCCTGTCGTGGATTAGACTGTGTTTTTCAAGAAATTTTAGTAATTCGTTGTTTATATACTTTTCCATCACTTTAGACACAACCGAAAGGAGAGAAATAGGCCTTTAATTGCTAAGAAGCGCTTTGGATCCTTTCTTGGGGACGGGTTGTACTTAAGCAGTTTTCCAGTTATTAGGGAATATGCCCCTATTATAAGATATCTGAAACAGACGAGTCAGGACAAGAGCAAGTTCTGGTGCGCATTTTTTGAGAACAATTGTTGGGATCTCGTCAAGGTCAGCTTTCCTGGTATGATGCCCGTCATTTTTATGCGCTACATTGGGGACTGTTGGTGGTTGAACATTTGGAGGTGGGTTGAGAGTAGAATTGCCGGCGAACAACGAAACCAAAAGTTCAGCCTTGCCTAGGACGGTAGAAACCATTTCATCCCCTAAAACAAGAGGCGGGAACGTGCTCTTGCAGAAATCATTCCCAATAGATTTAGCAAGAGTCCAGAAGGGTTTGCCGCCGTTGGAGCTCAAGATGACTTTGTTTTTGGTGTGGTTTTTAAACGAGTTTTTTTGCCTCAGAAAGAATGCGGACATAGCGGTTCTTGCGTCGTTAAATGCTTGGCGGTTTTCTTGACTGGGATTGGTAGAAGCGTTTTGTGAGCTGTGACCTTTTCAAGTCTGGCCTTGTCACAGGATTTAGAGAGCCAGGGTTTTAAGTTGCTGCATATGTTTTCTGTGTACGTGGAATAAATAATTTCCATGCACAGCTTGGATAATTTCGGTGACGTTTTGTGAGATATCAGAGGTCGGGACGAGAGAAGCAGACAGACGCCCATGGAAATGTAGAAAAGTAATCTTAAATTTCGTCCCAGTTCGCGAAGTTGTAGTGCCAAACGATACTTGGGTGTGATCACCGTGTGGCCTCGGGTTGCATGTGCAGAAAAGCAGTGACCATGTCGTGGTCTGAGCAACCCAGGGGGGCGGTGACTGATATCTTATAGCAGTCAGGATTAATAGTAAGAAGGAGATCCAAGGGAACTGTGTGTTGGGATGCGAGGAAAAGTAAGTAGGTTGCTGAACCATATTGGCTAAAGAATTGCTGACTGCAAAGGCCTCCGCTGCTCTTCCTTGTGAATCTGTTTTTGAAGATCCTAGCCATTCCTTATTATGGACCTTGAAGTCACCAAGAATAGTGACCTCGGAGGAAGGGTATTCAGAAAGCAGATGGTCGGTTTTTTCAGAAAGGTAGTCAAAGAGCTGGACAAAGTTGTTTTCAGAAGGTGACCGTAAATGCAACAAATGAATTTAGTTGCAGTCCTGAGAGAGAGTTTTATCCACAGTAGGTCTTTTCTTCCATCTTCTAAATTGGGGAGTCTGGTGCAGGGTAGATGACTACGGACGTACGCGCACACGCCTTAATGCAATCTAAAAGAAGTAAGGAGCTCATACCCCGGGAAATTAAGGTGATTAGTGGCTGGTTTTGGCACTGATTTGGGTTTCGGTGAGAAAGAGGAGTTGGGGGCCTATTAGCCTAGAGGAAAAGGTGGACGGAGTTCAGATTAGAATTTAGGCCACATATAAGGTTCTGAGGTATAGAGATATTCTTCCGCATGGAATACCAAAAGGGAACATCATCCGCTTCATCGACCAATGGGTTTGCTTGCATTTTTACTTAGGGTGAATTAGACCTAAAATACAAAATTGATTATAAAAACGTAGTGAGCTGCGATATTAATAAAATCTCGAAAACGTACCGAGGTATCAAGATGAATTCCAAATTGCATACCAAATATATATATAAATTATATATATATATATATATATATATATATATATATATATATATATATATATATAACTCTCTCGTAGACTAATGGCCATCGTTTGAAATGTTGCTGGAAAAAATATCTACTTTAATTCCACCCCGTATCTCGTAGCACGTAAGTGCAAATTTTATTATTGTCTACCAATAATAAGCTCCAAAAAAGATCTGTCAACCTGTGAAAATTAGAACAGATTCAGTGAACTTGATTTTAAGCTACAGACGATCAAACGGCATCCAAATTTAAAGAGTTCCACTTCGATTGACGCGTAGTTTAGTTTAATTATTATTGATTTAATGAGTGCGAACGAAATCCAATATAAGCTCCGATCTAAAATTTAAAAAAAACATCAAGCTTCTTAAAAACGGTGGGTTTAAGATAAAGAAAACCGTATTTGTTTTGACAGAGGAGAAGGAGATAAATAATTGGTTACTATAAATAGTTAACTTTGATATTAAAATCATATGCTTTTAAGTCACTATCATGGACAAACAGCCATTGTGTAAATGAAAGCATTTTATTTGGTAGAAAACCATATCAAACAGGAGAGAAATACAAACGAGCCAGTAAATTGAGTAAGGCAGGCATGAATATTCTCAACTGTGGTTGACTTGAAATATACGGAGACATATACCATTTGCAGTGGATGAAAAGAAAACACAAATTTTTTTGTGATGTGCTGCAATATGTAAATGTTATGGTCATTGCATCTCCATATTCTCCCTGGGGTGAAATATGTCTTTTGGATAACATAATTCAGACTGATGATATTAAAACTGAATGGTTACTACTTTGTCCAACCCGCTGTAGAATAATGTAGATAGAAATCGATCATCTTGGAGGAAAACACAGTATTGTAAATAAAAACCAAAAATAATGTATGTTAGAAATACTTATTTTTAATGAAAAAATTCACTTACGAGGAGATTCCGAATCTTAAAAAAAATTCAAACGAGCGCTAGAGCCACTAGAACCGGGAAACTTTTAGATTACCTTTCGGAAAATGTTTAGATCTTCAAAAATAACAAAGCTACGGCAGCCAAATTTGGTACACAGGTTTACATTGTAAAACGTAAACCACATATCAAGATATAGAACTCAAAGTCAAAATTTAAAAAAATTATAAGCATATTACATACAGACTTGGAGACTACTTCTCTGGCTTTACTGTTGGTTTTCGTTTTTGTAGATGAAGGACGTAGCCAGCTCGTAATCTAACTGGACCAAGTGGCCCTTACAAATTCTGGATGTTCTAGGATTCAACGTTTCTGTGACTATAGTTTCGCTGCTTGACAGCATTCTCAGACAGATCAAAATTGAATTAGTACGAAATCATAACAACTACAAATAAAGATCTGTTGCTGTGTTATGATATGATGTTTTGATCAAAAAATTTATCAAATTGAAAAAAAACTCGGGACGCAGCAAGTGCGTTATGGTAGTGAATTTTTATTAAATGCTTCAAATTTGAATAACTCAATTTTCTACAAACTTAGAAAGTTTAATTTTGGTACGTAGTAAGGTCTTTCCTAGGGAAAGATATCCACCAAATTTTATTAAAAGAATTTTGGAAAAAAAAATTAAATTTCAATAACTTAATTTTCTATAAACTTAAAAAGTTGACTTTTGGTACGTGGTAAGGTATCTTTCAAGGCAACATATATAGTAAATTTAATTGAAGCAGATTTGTTATTTTCGGAGAAAATTTTTTTTTTGAAACTTTTAGATATAGAGTTATAGTTTAATTTTCTATAATTTTTAGCAAATTTTCGTAGGAGAAACACACACTTTAGGAGACCCCCACTGTTGAATTTTAAGAATATTTTTTCAAAGAGCGCGAACTAGGTCCTCTAGGATCCATATCCGGGGTTAGTTTAAGTTTTTATTTGGTTACATATATACAGGGTGATGCATTTCTACGGTAACGCTCAATATCATTGTTATTATACAAGATACGAGAAAAAGTTGTATACGTTAATTGTAACGTGTCTTGAGCTACATTTTAAAAGTTATTTCTACCATCACCCATTAGTCGTTGGTTGTACAAATTTTCTTTTTTTTTATATAGAACACCCCTTATATTATCGGATTTTTGCATTTTCTATTGAAATATATTGCATGTTTGTAAAAAAAGAAATTCTGGACGCAGAAAGTTATGGTAGAGAATTTTATCTAAATGCTTCAAATTTTACTACCTGTAATTTGAGCAGCATCTTGTAAAAATTATTTCGACCATCATAGGTGGCCCATAAGTCGTTGGTCATACAAGTTTTCTTTTTTAAATCGAACACCTCTCATATTATTCCATTTTCCGACGAATTGTTATGCATGTTTGTTTTTCAGTTATTTCAATTGTTTTGCAACTTTTCACATTTTTGGAATATTTCAAAATTTGTTATACGGCGTTTTTATCCATAAAAATCGAAGTCTAATGCAAATGACGCATTCAGAGATGTTTTAGTTTATATTATTTCATGAAAAAATCAAGATGCCATGCCCAGGTCGCCCTCAAATAGTGACTGAATAAAAAAAAATCAAAATGTCGTAACTCAATTGTTTCAAATAGAACAGTCTGTATTTTGTGTTTCAGAAGTGAATGGCATAAAAAAAATGTTTCATAAGTTAGTGATATTTTTTTTCGGGTTTTCGTAAAAAAATGTTTGTAAATTTTTATGCAAAAAACCTTTTTGGGAGTTTTGTCGAAAAGCTTGTTTGACGAAATCTGGTACATTTTTTCTACTATATAGGTTATACTGGTAACAAAATTTAATATCTCCTTTCATTAAAAAAGGGGAAAAATGCTATTAAAACATTTCTATGAAAATTTACTAACATGACGCACTTGCTGCGTCCAGATTATTTATAACATTAATTTATACTTAGATAAATAAACAGACTGATTTGCACTATTTTATTGAGCTATTAACTGCAGTTTTGCTTATGTTTTCAGCTACGTCAAATACAGAACGAAAGTAAGATTTTCTAGGGGTCCTAATTTACCCTAATTAATAGAAAAAAAGTCAAAGACGCAGCAAGTGCGTTATGGTAGTGAATTTTCATAAAAATGTTCTTAATAGCAAATATGTGTGTTTTTTTTTTCAGAAAGCAGGCATCAAATTTAATTACCAGTATAACATATATAGTAAAAAAACAATGTGCCATGTTTCATCAAATTAACTTTATTATTTGAAAACGTACAAAGATTTCCGAAAGTAAACTTAAAGTGTAACCGAAAAAATCCGTTTGGTCAACCTTATAGGTTAATAGCAAATTGAGCTTTTCAAATATGAAGCATTTGATCAAAATTCGCTCCATAACGCACTTTTTGCGTCCAGAATTTCTTTACTTACAAAAATGCATTATATTTCGATGGAAAAACATAAGGCGTTTTCGACTAAAATTTTTTTGATACCACCAACGACTTATGGGCTACCCTGTGATTGTAGAAATATTTTTTTAAGATGTAGCTCAAGACACCATTTAATTAATGTATACATTTTTTTTTCATATCCTGTAAAATAACGGATATATTGAACTTTATTTATTTTTTACGAAAATTCGACAAAAGTTATATACCATTAAACGATAAACTCTATATCTGAGACTACTGCCAAGCATCAGAGAATAGGTCTATTTAAAATGAATTTTCTGGAAATATTTTAGTAAAATGAAGGACAGTGACGGTTGAAACTAAGACTTCAGGGTTTGTAAAACATTCTTCTTAAGACATTTTTTTTCCATAGCCCGTATTAGATTCACGTTATTTGCCTAAATGTTGCGAATTTTGACGTTTTAAATTGTCACTTTGACGTTTTGAGGAAAACCCCAATTTATTTTTCTTTAAATGCCTGTAACTTTTTTGTCCTTTGACCTACAGCGCTAAATTGTGGTAGGTTTACCTATAGCAATATAAAACGATGCACCAAATTTGGTTGCCCTTACTTCGTTATTTCCGGAGATATGATTTTTTTCTAAAGAAAACACAAAATTTTCCGGGAAAACCTCGGCAGATTTTCCTGGCTAACGAACTTATCCAAGCCACTTACAAAAAGAAGGTATTCACCAAATTTTGTCAAAATCGGCCTATTATTTTTTGAGTTATCGGTGTGATACATATATATATATATATATATATATATATATATATATATATATATATATATATATATATATATATATATATATATATATATATATATATATATATATATATATATATATATATATATACAGATAAAAATCGAAACTGACCCCGGATATGTGTTCTAGGGGGCCTACTAAGCGCTCATTTGAAGAAATTTTTTCAAAATTGAAAATCGAGATCTCCTCATTAGTGAATTTTTTAAATAAAATTCACAAAAACTATTGAACATTCAACAATCGCGATGTTTTTATCAGCAAATAAATGCATTAAAAGACAGCGGGACCGAAAATAAATATACAGCGCTTCGATTGCATAATGTACGTAGATCACAGGGTTGATAGAAGAAACTGCAAAAAAAGTGAGGTTATTTACTGAGTTTGTTCCACTGGGTAAGAGAGTTAACCAGGTTTTCTACCTGAACTTTTGAAAAGATTGCGCAGCAGTTTGCTGTGGACTGATTGTTCCTCCACGATCACGCCCCTGTTCACACGAACCTGCATGTGCGCCAATTTTTTACCAAAAATGTCATGACCCCCCTGCCCTATCCCACATATTCACCCGACCTTGTCTCCTGCGACTTTTCTTTCTTTCTTTGTTTATTTATTTATTTATTTATGATTACCCTACCTAACAGGACAAGCCCAATTATTGGGTAGGAAATACAGAAATGACCGCAAAAAACAAAAAAACAACTACGTAAACCTTAAAATAAGGCAAAATTAAAATTAAAATTAAAAATTATCATTTTAAACCATAATTTACAACTGGATAACAGAATGTAACTAAAACAGAAAAAGATAAAAAATTGCAACAATAAATAAAGAGTAAAAAATAATTAGAAATACAAATCAGTCCTCTATAACTGTAAGACTGCTAACCTTCTGAGCAACCTTGGATCCGACACAAAGATATCAATGGAAGAAGCGTGTCTGTTGGCAACCGAACACAATCTACAAAGCGGCGAGAATTTCATAAGATTAGTTCGCGGCGTAGGTAACCAAAAGGTGCACAGATTTCGCGAGGACATTTTTGGAACATTAAACTTAAGTTGCTCGAGAATACGAGAGCAGTCACAGGATCCGCTTACTAAAGCATTTAAAAAATAGTGCAGATTGTTCACTTCTGGATTCTCGACTTGGTAGCAAGAAGTCCCACTGCATATACTCCGAAGGGTAACCCACAGAGGGATATATACCATTGAAGCGGAAGTAAATATATTTCAGAAAGCGTCTCCGGATCGTTTATAAATGGAGAATATGGTTCTGGTAACCCGGAGACCATACAATTGAAGCATACTCAAGTCTACTACGGATAAAAGTACAGAAAATCATTTTAGATGTGTCAATATTACTAAACTCGCGGCAATTCCTAATAATAAACCCATTAGCTTAAATGGTTACAACATTCTCAATATGATATAAGAAAGACAATTTTCTATCAAATGTTACGCCCATATCACGGATAGATACCGACCAAGCCAGAGACACATTATCAAGACAATAATCAAATTGTATGGGCACCAACCTAAGAGTAAAGGAAAGACAACTACATTTAGCAATATTTAGGGAAAGATTATTTATATTGCACCACTCCTCCACTGCCTCTAATTCTAATTGAAGTCGAATACAATCATCTGTTGACCTCACCTCACAGAAAATTTTGATGTCATCGGCATACAGGAGACATTTAACCCTCAAACCACCAACGAGATCGTTAATAAAAAGATTAAACAAGAAAGGACCCAAAATCGACCCCTGAGGTACCCCTGATGTAGCTGAAATATATTTTGATCCGCAGCCCCCACAACCACATATTGCTTCCTGTACATAAGGTAATTCCCCGAATTAAAAGATAAGTGAAAGGAAAGCGTTGTGCCGACGCTGTTGAGGTAAAGAAAAATAACGACGGAGGTGCTGTCGGACATCACAGAAGACGAATTTAAAAAATGTTTTGAACACTGGAATAAAATATTAGATAAGTGAAGATACTAGTGCCAGTGAGGAGTACTTTAAAAGAGATTACAGAGTCTTTGTTTAAAATTAAAAAAAAAATAAGAAAAAAAGTTCGGTTTCTTATAGGTACCCTTTCGTTTAAAGAATGTATAATTGTAAAAAAATAGGTAGACCAGATACGCTTCTGATAATCTAAGCCCGTGGCCATGGCTACTGAAGATAGAAAATGATGATTACGACAACCTGGCGACATTGCCTTTATAATGCGATGAGGATATATAATTGTATAAAAATTTTAACAGACTCCTAAATACGTGCTCTAGAGTATATGATTGGTGGTCATTTGAAGAAATCTTTCGATATTTGGAAAACCGGGACCTCTGCGTAATCGAATTTTTTAATGAAAATTCGCCAATAGTTGCGATTAGGAATACGAGAAAATGTGTTACAAAAGTAAAGATGTAAACATATTTATCTATATTGAGTCAAATTGTAAAGACTGCGCCAGTTTTGCATATAACAAACCAGACACACTTACAAGCGACTGATAAGGTAACGTACAATTTATAAGAAGACGAGTTGAGAAACGCTCACTCAACAATGATTTCAACATTCACCAGAGGAATTCTTATTCCTACAAGGTTAGTAGTCTCAGAAGTGTATTGTGTGAACAGCCTTGTACGCCGTTACGAATTCTTATGTGGGAATGGTAGAACTATACAAGATAAATCAGCCGAAGTACGAACAGTACAAATAAATAGCTTTAGCACAAATGGAAGGATGGCTGCTCTGTTCGGTTGGCGGCGCGCACGAACATCCTTTTAGCAGGAGATGCGGGTGCGAACAGGAGGCGATACTCCTAGTGGCCCGACGAGAAACTCTGGTCTCCCGGGGGCCCTAGTGATGAATCGGGCCCAATATTCAGTTGTTACTCCAGCATCGTTCACATGTAGCCCTAATGGAACTGGATATTTTTATGTTGGACTGGATATATATTTCTAGAAAACAACTTTTATTTGTGTATCTTCTGGTGATACTGCTCTCATATAACTTTGTTTACGACACCCCCCCCAATATAATTCTCTAATATATATAAATGAAAAACGCGAAAGAAAACAACTTTCAGATCATAAAATGCCCCAGGAACGTTTAGTTAGTTCGAATAAAGCGATAACTTAATAGACGAAGTGGCTATTCAGAAAAGTTTGCCGAGATATATTGAAATCATCTCGAAAAGGAACACAGACTCTCTATTATTTTCTAATCGAAGTCTTTTTCGCCCTGTTGCCATAAAACTTTCTGAGCATCCATTGATAGATAGATAGATAGATGAATTTATTTGTCGTGAGCTGATACAATGTTTCAGATAGACACGTCAATAAAAGTACTTTTATTTTATTTTATTTCAACAACACACCACGAGGGTTATAGCCTAAATACTATCGTACGGAGGGTGTCGACAATGAGGAAAGAGGCAACTTGTTAAATCTGGACTTGAAGGTTTGGAGGTTCGGAGGAGAAGGAAAAACATGTGCCGGTAAGGAATTGCACAATTTGGAAGTCCTCGGGACAAAATAGCGGGAATAACAAGATGTTCTATGTCTGGTGACCTGGACAGTAAAAGAGTGCATTCGCTCTGTTCCCCTGGTAGATCTGTTGGGGGCAACAGATGGAGGAACTATGGAAGAAAGCTCCTCTGAGCAGTGCCCGTGCAGATATCTATAAAAGAGAGAGAGAGAGAGAGATATCATTAACGGCACTTCGGTGGGCAAGGGATGGCAGCCTTTGAGTGAGGGTAGGGTCACCGATGATACGTATAGCTCTCTTCTGAATGGAGTCCAGGATAGCGAGTGTAGAAGCGGCAGCGGCACCCCAGATGTGGGAGCAGTATTCGAGGTTTGGTCTTATTTGTGAAGTATTTAAGGTATACAAATTAGCTGGTGAAAAGTATTTGCGAGCCCGGAAGAGGAGACCTAATTTCTTAGCAGCCGCTTCTGCAATTAATGTGACATCTTGGTGCCAATTGAGATTTCGATTCACAGAAATGCCAACAAGTGAAAAGAACTCATTACTTTGAATAACTTGGTTGTTTATTGTGATGGGTCTAGGGCTGGTGTATCTCTTATGAGAAAGAAAGCACGACTGTGATTTGGTAGAGTTGAATTGTACAAGATTTCTACTTCCTCAGTCTAATATTTTTTGGAGAACCACGGAGACAGAACCCTCCATGAGTCTGCGATCATCATCTAATTGGGCTAAAGAGGCAGGTTTAGAATATTGTATATTTGAGTGGAGAGTGCTGTCGTCCGCGTAACTGTGAACTGGGTTGGATTTACTAGAGAGGAGGTCATTGATGTGGAGAAGAAACAAAGTAGGGGCTAAAGCTGAACCTTGAGGAACTCCTGCATTAATTTGATACAGTTTAGAGGAATGGCCATCCACGACAACAGAAATTCTCCGGTTGGAGAGGAAATTTTCTGTCCAGGTACAGAGTTTTGGTGGTAAGCCATAGGCAGGAAGTTTATTAAGCAGCGCTGCGTGCCAGACCTGGTCGAATGCTTTGGATATGTCTAGAGCGGCAGTCTGGGATTCACCGTGTAGTGCCATAGACTTGTTCCAAGAATGGGTGACAAAGGAAAGGAGGTCGGCAGTTGATCTGTGCTGACGGTATCCATACTGCCTGTTGTGGATGAGACTGTGTTTTTCAAGAAATTTTAGTAATTTGGTGTTTATATACTTTTCTATCACTCTAAAGACGACTGAAAGGATAGAAATAGGCCTGTAGTTGCTAAGAAGCGCTTTAGATCCTTTCTTGGGGACGGGTCGTACTCGAGCAGTTTTCCAGTTACTAGGGAATATGCCTCTATTATAAGATATCTGAAACAGACGAGTCAGGACAGGAGCAGGTTCTGGTGCGCATTTTTGGAGAACAATTGATGGGATCTCGTCAAGGCCAGAGGCTTTCCTGGTATTAAGAGAAGAGAGCATCTTTCGTACCTTTTTAGTTTTGAAAGTGATATCCGTCATTTTATGCGCGACATTGGAGACTGTTGGTGGTTGAAGATTTGGAGGTGGGTTGAGAGTAGAATTGCCGGCGAACAACGAGGCAAAAAGTTCAGTCTTGCCCAGTGCGGTAGAAACAATTTCAACCCCTGAGACAAGAGGTGGGAACGTGCTCTTGCAAAAATTATTCCCAATAGATATAGCAAGTATCCAAAAGGGTTTGATGCGGCTAGAGCTTAAGAGGACTTTGTTTTTGATGTGATTATTAAACCAGTTTTTTGCCTCAGAAAGAATGCGGACATAGCGGTTTCTTGCGTCGTTAAATGCTTGAAGGTTTTCTTGACTGGGATTGTGTAAAAGCTTTTTGTGTGTGTTGTGTGTGTTTTGTTTCTTTAACGTCGGCCTATTTCCGCGACTATGGCCAATCACCGACGCCAGGGAGCAGTTTCACCTCACTATCCTGGAAATTTTGCCGAACCCCTGCCTTTCTGTAAGGAGGGTAGGGATCTTTAACGTGCCCAACATCGCATGGACACGGGACCGACGGCTTTACGCCCCCTCCGAAGGGCGGAACGTGCAGACATTCAACTTGCTCAAATACAATGCCAGAACCTCGGTTGATGTTAATTTTACAGTTTGTACTGAAAAAGTGAAAGGAGTACGCCGGGATCGAACCCAGTACCCTTCGGTTCAAAGGCACACGTTCTTACCTCTGAACCACCGAGGTTCATTGTAAAAGCTTTTTGTGAGCTTTGATTTTTTCAAGTCTGCCCTTGCCACAGGATTTAAAGGACCAGGGTTTTTGAGTGGCTGCAGAGTATCTCTGTGTACGTGGAATAAATAATTCCATGCCAGCTTGGATAATTTTGGTGAAGTTTTGTGAGATATCAGAGGGGTCAGGATGAGAGAAGCAGACAGACGCCCATGGAAATGAGGAAAGGTAATCTTGCTTTCGTTCCAGTTCTCGGGGTTGTAGTGCCAAACGATACGTGGGTCTGATAACTGTATGACTTCGGGTTGCATTGCACAGGAAGCAGTGACCATGGCGTGGTTTTAGCGACCAAGGGGGGCGGTGACTTATAGCATTCAGGTTGTGTAGTAAGAAGGAGATCCAAGAGATTTGAGCTGTGTGTTGGGATGCGAGAAAAGTAAGTAGGTTGCTGAATCATATTGGCTAAAGAATTGCTGACTGCAAAGGCCTCCGCTGCTCTTCCTTGTGGATCGGTTTTTGAAGATCCTAGCCATTCCTTATTATGGACATTGAAGTCACCAAGAATAGTGACCTCGGAGGAAGGATATTCAGAAATCAGATGGTCGGTTTTTTCAGAAAGGTAGTCAAAGATCTGGACAAAATTGTTGTCAAAAGGTGACCGGTAAATGCAACAGATGAATATAAAGGAAGTTAGGAGCTCATACCCCGAGAAATTAAGGTGATTAGTGGCTGTTTTGCCACTGATTTGAGTTTCGGTGAGGAAGAGGAGTTGGGGCCTATTTGCCTGGAGAAAATGGTGGACGGAGTTCAGGTTAGAATTTAAGCCACATATATTCGAGAAGGATATGTTAAATCTTGATGCTGGCGCCCCCTTCCGGAGATCTGAATGGAGGGGTATTTTACCTCCGGAATCTTTTGTACGAGGAGGAGCCAGACTCATTTTTGCTTATAAGGGAAACCGACTTATACACCAGAACCGGAAACGTCCGTTGGGACTTCACCGGCCCCTTGATGTAAGGGGTGGTACCTCCTCGGGCGTGAAAAAATCATTTACTATCACGTAAAGGAAAATTCCACTACCACCTACCATTATGCAAGTATACCACACCAGCCAACTATTAAACAGCTGACCAGCTCTAGAACTTGCTTATATATAACTTGCTTGTATAAAAACATAAGAATCAATAAGTAACATAATGTACAAAATATTCAGATAAATACAAACAGTCACACACTATATCACTGTGAAATCACAAATAAAACACCAAAAACACTAAAAGTAAGAGACATCACAACAACTATAATGACCTTAAGTAATTTTAGAACTCATCGACAGAATAAAAACACAGTGCATACAGATACTACTTAACCTCTCTCTCTCTTTCGAATTGTGTCACAGTACACAATCCCTAATATGATTAGACAGCATATTAAATAAATCAGAACCCGCGTACAACGCCGTCTTTTTATAAAATGAATTATTAGGTTTTTTCAGATATATATTATCCTAAAGCGAATGTTATGGCTATGTAAATTGTAATTGTGAGACAAAATATTTATTTTCTTAAATACATAACATATTAGCTTCAGTAAATAAGCCTCAACAACTGTCAAAATTTGATTATTTTTGAAAACCTCCCGACAAGATTCCTGAAACTGATGGTTAAAAATTAGACGCATAATGCGTTTTTTTAATGTAGGACGACCCTAGCTGCATCCGTCGCCTGGCCCCACGACAATGTTATAATTTATAGCTGAGTTAGAGCCTCAGTAGCGCCTCCGTGGCCGTGCGGGAAAGTCGATTCAGACTTTCCAATACGGACTCGGGGGACGACGGTTCGAGCCTCACCGGCGCCGGATGATTTTTCAAAATCACTGTTGTCGTTGAGGTCGAGCTCAAGGTGGAGGGTAGGTTAGTTTAGATGAGCAAAAAGGGTCAACAATGGCCTAATTGCCAGTAAGCATCTTACCTTTACCTTTTAGAGCCTCAGTGGTTCAGGGGTAAGAACGTGTGCCTCTGAACCAAAGTGTACTGGGTTCGATCCCAGGGTACTCCTTTCACTTTTTCATTACATACTGTGACATTCACATCAACCGAGGTTCTGGCATATATATATATATATATATATATATATATATATATATATATATATATATATATATATATATATATATATATATATATATATATATATATATATATATATATATATATAAAACCAACATTTTTGATTGATATTTGCAGTGCTTATCTAGATACCTCTAATAGGCGATGACCATGGATCAGCCTGTATAACCGAAATTTAATAAAAAATTATCTTTATGCATATGGACGTTATTTCATCCAGAATATAATTCAAATAAAGTACAAACATTTGCATACTTACAGCTACAATAGTTATTATTATTTAGTTTGCATGTTTTTTACTGACAATTCGGTCATGTGATATTTATAGTGTGAGCTAAAATAACAAATTATTTGCAGTTGGTAGCACTATATCAGTATTTCAACAGCTCTAAATATTAAACGAATTGTTTATCAATAAATTGCGCACAATTATTACGCGGAATGAAGTTTTTTAATAGCTGCACGCTAACAATAAATGCTAATAAATAATTGTCAGTGGCGATTTTTATTGAAACTGTATAAATTGATATATGATTAATTTAGCAGAAACGGGTGAAATTTTGCATAAAATATTTTGTTGTGTCCAATCAAATTACATAAATTAGTAGCATATCACGTATTTAAAATTGATTTGGCCGGATGTGCTGGTATTGAATAATGTTTACGCTAGAGAACTTTATTAAGCGAACATTATTTTATTTGAAATAGGTATTTGAGAAACCCCACATGTCCACAAATTATAGTTTTGAGAAAAACGAAAAAACTGTTTTATGCAAAATGACATCATACAACTGGAAATATACTTTTAGGGTTTGTGACGGTATGTGAACACGTTAGAAATTTCGCTCAAATTTAAATACATATACATCTTCTACTGCATCATTAAAAGCGTAAAATGGCGACTGGGCATGTGTGGTTTCTAAAATAAACGTTAGTGAATTTTCTTTAAAAAAAATCACTAATAGGGAGATCCCGACTTTTGAATTTTGAAAAAATTTCTTCAAATGAGCGCTATATATATATATATATATATATATATATATATATATATATATATATATATATATATGTGTGTGTGTGTGTGTGTGTGTGTGTGTGTGTGTGTGTGTGTGTCAGACCTATAACTAAAGAAATAATGGACCGATTTTGATAAAACTTGGTGAGTACCTTCCTTTCGCAAGTGGCTGGGATAAGTTCGTTAGCCAGGAAAATCCGCCGGGGGTTACCGGAAAATTTTGTGTTTGCTTTCGAAAAAAATCGAAAAAAAATATATTTCTCCGTAACTAACAAAGTAAGGGCAACCAGATTTCATACGCGGACTTATATCATTATATCTAAGTTACCTACCAAAATGTAGCTCTGTAGGTTAAGGAAGAAAAAAGTTACAGGCATGTAAAGAAAATAAATTTGGGTTTTCCTCAAAACGTCAAAAGTCGCGATTTTAAACGTCAAAATTGGTAATATTTAGGCAATGAACCTGAAACTAATATGAGCTATAAAAGGAAAATGTCTCAAGAATAATGTTTTACAAAGCCTGAAGTCTTAGTTTCAATCGTCATTGTCCTTCATTTTACTAAAATATTCCCAGAAAATTCATTTCAAATAGACCCTTTCTCTGATGCTTTGGAAGTAGTGTTGGCTATAAAGTTTATTAATTAATGGTATATCATTTTTGTCGAATTTTCGTAAAAAATCTTTAAAGCTCAATATATTCGTTATTATGCAAGATACAAAAAAAATTGTATACATTAATTATAGGGTGTCTTGAGCTACATCTTAAAAAATATTTATACAATTACAGGGTGGCCCATAAGTCGTAGGTGATTCAAATTTTCTTTTTTAGTGAATTTTCTTTAAAAGATTCACTAATGGGGAGATCCGTGTTTATATATATATATATATATATATATATATATATATATATATATATATATATATATATATATATATATATATATATATATATATATATATATATATATCGTACCGATAACTCAAAAGATAATAGACCAAATTGATCAAATTTGGTAAGTACCTTTCTTTTGAAAGTGGCTGAATAAGTTCGTTAGCCAGGAAAATGGGACCAGGTTTTCTCGGAAAATTTTGTGTTTTCATTCTAAAAGAATTCATATTTCCGGAAATAACAAAGTGACGGCAACCAAATTTGGTACGCGTGTTTGTATTATAATGAGTGAAACATGTACGAAAATTTAGGTCTCTAGGTTTAAGGACAAAAAGTTACGGGCAGCTAAAGCAACAAATTTTGGAGTTATCCTTAAAACGTCAAACTCGCAATTTAAAACGTCAAACTTGCAATTTAAAATGTCAAAATTGGCAATGTTTAGGCAAAGAACGTGAAACAAATACGGATTGTGAAAAGAAGATCTTGCAAGAGGAGTGTTCTGCGAACCGTTTAGTTTCAGATTCAACCGTCATTGCCCTTCATTTTACGAAAATATTTACAGAAAATTCATTTCAAATAGACCCTTTCTCTGATGCTTTGGCTGTAGGTTTAGTTAGGTTGATGCTTTCGCTGTAGGTTTAGTGAACTTTATGGTTTAACGGTCTATAATTTTTAGCTAGTTTTCGTAGAACAAATTCGTTACTGCATTTTAGCATTTTTTATCGAAATGTGATGCGTTTGTAAGAAAAAATCTGGACGCAGTAAGTGCGTTTTGGTAGCGAATTTTCATTAAATCCTTCAAATTTCAATAATTCAATTTGCTATTAACGTAAGTTTTGTTGGTTAGGAAATCAACATTTAACTTTATTTTCGGAAAATTTTTGTATGAACGCAGAAATGGTGTTTTGGTTGCGAATTTTCATTAAATGTTTCAAATTTCATTAACTCAATTTGCTATTAACCTAAGGTTAATTGGCTAGGAGACCAGTTTTCTCGGAAACATTTAAAGTTTATTTTCGGAAATTTTTTGTATATTTTCAAATAATTATTTTTTATAAAATATGGTACATTGTTGCTACTATATAGGTTATACCGGTAACCAAATTGATGCCTGCTCGCATTAGAGCAATATATTTGTAATTAAAAACATTTTTATGAAAATTCACTTCCATAACGCACTTGCTGCAGAGTTTTTTTTTTGACCAGAACTTTTTTAGTAATTAATTTTTATTTTATTAACAACTTATTTTAATGGCTACATAATCAAGTAAATGTTTAATATTCAACAACGTCTTCAGCTTCTTCACCCACTGTTGGTCCGGAAAAGATTTCTTAATAAAAATTTCTTATCAGTTTTTCTTGGTCCCGAGTAAATCGTTTAAATTTCTTGATGGATATCATTTTTTTTGGACCGGTGTTACGCCAGCGACCAAAAGTTAGCAGCTAATTTACCGAAACATCCCGAACGGCCAGTGGCGCGCCTGACCTACTATATCTCCTCCTAGGTATACTGAAAGTTTAAAATTTCAGTCGCTGGCCTAAAACCTGAGTAAAAAAATGTTTAGCCAAAATTTGATTAGTACGAAAACATTGTCTATATTAATGCTCATCTACGTACGAAATAGTATTTTCTTACGACGCGTCTACAGAGTTTTTTTATAATTTTAAACTTTGAAATTATAGTCGCTGGCCTAAAACCGGAGTAAAAAAATGTTTAACCAAAATTTGATTAGTACCATAATATTGTCTATATTATTGCTCATCTACGTACGAAATATTATTTTCTTACGAGGCGTCTACAATGTGTTTTTATAACTCTAAACTTTAAAATTTTAGTCGCTGGCCTAAAACCTGAGTAAAAAATGTTTGGCCAAAATTTGATTAGTACCAAAATATTGTCTATATTAATGCTCATCTACGTACGAAATAGTATTTTCTTACGAGACGTCTACAGGGTGTTTTTATAACTTTAAACTTTAAAATTTTAGTCGGTGGCCTAAAACCTGAGTAAAAAAATGTTTAACCAAAATTTGATTAGTGCCAAAATATTGTCTATATTAATGCTGATCTACGTACGAAATAGCATTTTCTCACGAGGCGTTTACAGGGTGTTTTTATGACTTTAAATTTTAAAGTTTTAGTCGCTGGCCTAAAACCTGAGTAAAAAAATGTTTAGCAAAATTTGATTAGAACCAAAATATTGTCTATATTAATGCTCATCTATGTACGAAATATTATTTTCTTACGAGGCGTTCACAATATGTTTTTACAACTTTAAAATTTTAGTCTCTGGCCTAAAACCTGAGTAAAAAATGTTTGGCCAAAATTTGATTAGTACCAAAATATTGTCTATATTAATGCTCATCTACGTACGAAATAGTATTTTCTTACGAGGCGTTCACAATATGTTTTTACAACTTTAAAATTTTAGTCTCTGGCCTAAAACCTGAGTAAAAAATGTTTGGCCAAAATTTGATTAGTACCAAAATATTGTCTATATTAATGCTGATCTACGTACGAAATAGTATTTTCTTACGAGGCGTCTACAGGGTATTTTTATAACTTTAAACTTTAAAATTTTTGACGCTGGCCTAAAACCTGAGTGAAAAAATGTTTAGCCAAAATTTGATTAGTACCAAAATATTGTCTATATTAATGCACATCTACGTACGAATTTTATTTTCTTACGAGGCGTCTTTAGGATGTTTTTATCACTTACCCTTTCTTGGGGACAGGTTGTACTCGAGCAGTTTTCCAGTTACTAGGGAATGTGCCTCTATTGTAAGATGTCTGAAGCAGACAAGTCAGGACAGGAGCAAATTCTGGTGCGCATTTTTTGAGAATAATTGCTGGAATCTCGTCAAGGCCAGAGGTTTTCCTGGTATTAAGAGAAGAGAGCATCTTTCTTACCTTTTTAGTTTGGAAAATGATATCCGTCATTTTATGCGCGACATTGGGGACTGTTGGTGTTTGAACATTTTGAGATGGGTTGAGAGTAGAATTGCCGGCGAACAACGAGGCAAAAAGTTCAGCATTGCCCAGGGCGGTAGAAACAATTTCATCCCCTGAAACAAGAGGTGGGAACGTGCTCTTGCAGAAATTATTCCCAATAGATTTAGCTAGAGTCCAGAAGGGTTTGCTGCCGTTGGAGCTCAAGACGACTTTGTTTTTGATGTGGTTATTAAACAAGTTTTTTGCCCCAGAACGAATGCGGACATAGCGGTTTCTTGAGTCGTTAAATTCTTGACGGTTTTCTTGACTGGGATTGTGTAGAAGCGTTTTGTGAGATTTGACCTTTTCAAGTCTGGCCTTGTCACAGGATTTAGAGAGCCAGGGATTTTGAGTGGCTGAAGAGGTTTTCTTTCTATGCACGTGGAATAATAATTTCATGCCAGCTTGGATAATTTCGATGGCGTTTTGTACGATATCAGAGGGGGCAGTATAAGAGAAGCAGACAGACGCCCATGGAAATGAGGAAAAGTAATCCCGCATTTCGTCCCAGTTCGCGGAATTGTAGTGCCAAACGATTCCTTAGAACGTGACGATACAAAAACCATGTTAGTTTTCAGGGAAATTTTTGGGTTTTCTATCGGTAAAATTTGAAATGAATTTTCTGGAAATATTTTAGTAAAATGGAGGACAGTGACGGTTGAAGCGCAGACTTCAGGATTTGCAAAACATTCTTATTGAGATATATTCTTTCTAGAGCTCGTATTTGTTTAAGGTTATTTGTCTAAATGTTCCCAATTTTGACGCATTAGATCGCGACTTTGACGTGAGGGAAAGTCCAATTTATTTTTCTCTAAATGCCTATAACTTGTTTGTCTTTTAACCTATAGAGCTAAATTGGTACGTAATTTACCTATATTGATATAACCGGCGTACCAAATTTGGTTGAACCTACTTTGTAATTTTCAGATATATACATTTAAAAAAAAACACAAAATTGTTATGGTAAATCTGGGCCGATTTTCCTGGCTAACGAACTTATCCAAGTCACTTACAAACTGAAAGTATTCACAAAACTTAATCTAAATCAGCGCATTATTTTTTGAGTTATCGATGTAATACATACATACATACATATAATATATATATATATATATATATATATATATATATATATATATATATATATATATATATATATATATATATATATATATATATATATATATAAATTGAAACTGACCCCGGATATGTGTTCTAGGTGGCCTAATTAGCGCTCATTTGAAGTAATTGTTTCAACATTCAAAAGTCGGGATGTCTTCTTTAGTGAATTTTCTTAATAAAATTCACTAAAAAGATGTAAGCATATAAAAAATTGTTTGGGCGACAGTGCTGATCAGGGAAGGGCACAAATAAAGTCAATTTTAGAGTTTTAAAACAGACGTTTAAAGTTTTGTATTTTGTTGTAAATAGAGTATCATATAGCAAATTTGGGTTGCTGATTATTCAAAAATAAAATTAGGAAACTTACACAAGATTTTCGGCATGCGAGGGGAAACATGTACCAACTCTAGCAATGAAATAAACAAAGCACAAAGCAAACAAATTAGAATTAATTCATAAAAAAAGGTTGAAGCTTATGTTGTGTTTAGCAGAGGCAACGTTTTATCTTGCAAACTTTGGCAACGTTGCAAAGAAGAACATCATTCCTTAAAGAAGTTATGTCGTTCAGGCTTATGTCATAGCCAACTTGAAGCGGGTTTAAATAAAATCTCTGCCTACCACAAAGTTTGTAAATGGTGTCATAATTTACATGCGTAGTGTATCTAAAATACGTAACATAGAGGTCGCTTAAGTAAAACGGCATCCTTCACAACAGCGAGTCCCCGATAAGGAAAGGTCTGTAATAATTTTCGGACGATCTGAAACGGTACGTCTGAGCATTGCGCAATCCTGGGCATTGATTCCTAATAAATACATTAATAAAAACAGTCTTGCAGAGGGCTACAACTCCTAACTTGAGATGTCGTTATGGGTAATCCTGGCCGTAACGGCAGGACCTGACCCTCCTGGCCCCACACAGACTTTGGGTAATTGCCAATGAATTTGTATTAGAGAAGGTAATAAAAAAATATATTCCTAGCTTCACCAGAGTTATCATAAATTTTCTCTTACACGTGTACTGAATTGTATTACACTACTATTTACTGAATTATTACACCGGATTTTACAATCCATTGGGTGCTGTTTTTTGTGTTTTATTACAATGTTTTAAGGTGCCTTTACTTGATCTACAACATCCCTAATACGAGGATATAAAATAAGGACGAAAGGAGTTTCGCTAGTATTTCGTACATTCGTGTTACAAGTTGCCTTGTCTGATGTTTTGTAATCAACTATTCGTAAACTGCCTTGTTTTGTAGAAGCTTAAAAAAATTGGGGAAGCAGCAAGTGCGTTATGGAAGTAAATTTTCATAAAAATGTTTTTACTAGCAACTATGTCACTCAGTCAGCAGGCTATACCGGTATAGCCTATATTGTTGAAACAATGTACCAGAATTTTTCAAAATAATTATATTGCTTGAAAATGTACAAAAAGTTAACGAATATAAGCTTAAAATGTTTTCGCGAAAAATGGTTTCCCAGCCAACGAACCTTAAGTTAATAGCAAATTGAATTGTTGAAATTTTAAGGATTTAATAAAAAATCGCTACCAAAATGAACCTACTGCGTCTCTATTTTTTTATCTTACAAACATGCATCATATTATGATAAAAAATTCAAAAATGCAATAATATAAGGGTGCTTGAAAAAAAAACAGTTGTGGGTTCACCATCCTGTGATTGTCAAAATATTTTTATTAGATACAGCGTAACATCCTATAATTAACGTCTACATTTTTTTCGCATCTTGTATAATAACAATTATATTGAGCTTTACCATAGAAATGCGTCACCTTGTATATATTCAAACAAATACAAACTGAAAGTAAACCCGGATATGGTTTCTAGGGGGCCTAGTTTGCGCACATTTGAATAAATCTTTTTAAAATTGAAAAGTCGTGGTCTTCTCATGAATGAATTTTTTTCTGCGAAAATTAGCAAAAAATTATAGACCGATAAACCGAAAACTTAACCTACCCTAGAGCCCAAGCATCAGAGAAAAAAATCCCTTTTTTTAAATGCCTATAACTTTTTGTCTTTTAACTAACAGACCTAAATTTTGGTGTGTGGGTCACTATTCATAATGCAAATACGAGTGCCAAATTTCGTTGCTCTTACTTTGTAATCTCCGGAGATATAATTTAAAAAAATTCCGGGTAAACCTAGGCTGGTTTTCCTGGCTATCGACCTTATTCAAGTCACTTGCAAAAGGAAGGTACTCACCAAATGTAATCGAAATCGGCAAATCGGCACATTATTTTTTGAGCGATCGGTTATATATAAATATATATATATATATATATATATATATATATATATATATATATATATATATATATATATAGGGTGGCGCATTGAAAAAGAAACAGACGATTTGCATTCAGATAATTTTTTTTTTAAGAAACGCTGAAACACGTCAATTTTAATATTGAGGGGGACATGTTTTGACATAAAACTCAACTTTGTCACATCAACCCCGGCGGTGATAACAACCCTTATATTTTAAATAGGAAACATGGGTCGAGTGTTACATAATTTGAAAGCTCTTTCTTTTCTGAATTCAGCACACAATTTTTTTTTTGAAGTTTTATTAACTCGTTTAAAAATTATTTACAGTTGGAGTTGTAAGAACGTATTTCATGCATTGTGATAAGAATTAGTCAATTTTTCGTTAAAAAAAAACTAAAAAACAAAACCAAACGTTCAAAAATGTTTATTCAGCTAAGTAATTGTTGACCACCAGCTTCCATACACAATTACAAATTTTGTTCAAAACGAGCTCTGACATTCTGAGGCATTTGTGGAGTTATTAGACGACATTCTTCAACAATGCGTCGTCGTAATTCTTCCAGAGACTCCGGTTCTGTTGCGTAAATTCTACTCTTCAAATGGCCCTATAGAAAGAAGTCTAAAGGAGTTAAATCCAGTGATCTAGGGAGCCACTCAATAGCACCTCTACGCACAATCAATTGCTCTGGAAATTCTCTGTTCAAAAACTCGCTAACACGTTTTGAAAAATGCGGAGGAGCTCCATCATGTTGAAACACTAATTGATTTTCTTGATAGCGATCATCATTTTCAAAAATGTCAATTAGTAGAGGGTAAACGATATCTTCTAGTAACTCCCAAATACGTTTCTCCACTCAAATTGCCATCAAGAAAAATTGCTTCGCTTAAACGGTGTCCAAAAATGCCAGTCCAGACATTCAATTTCTGTGGAGTTTGAGTGTGGACTTCGTGAAAGTTTCTTGGATTATTATCTGCCCAATAACGACAATTATGACGATTGACTGTAGAGTTTAATCAAAACGTACACTCGTCTGAAAAAGAGATATTGAACAGAAAGTTTCCGTTATCAGCTATTCGTGCAGTCATAACTTCACAAAACTCCAGCCGCCGGGTGAAATTTATTATGCTTCAATATTCACTGAATAGTTCTTCTTTTGATGTTTGAAACAGTGGCTAATTTTCTCGTGCTCAAAGTTATGTCTGCAGAAATTTGACCTAAAACTTCAATCTCAGTAGTCTCATTTCTAACCGGAAATTCACGTTCAGGATCCCGTTTTTTGTTGACTACTGAACCACTTTGTCGAAACTTTGCAACTAACTTCAAAATGTATTTTCTGTTAACATGTCTGTTCGGATGTCGTTCATTAAACAAATTTGCGGTACAGTTGGCACAGTCACCGTTTTTGAAAAAAGAGTAAATATTTCAACCCTTTCTTCTAAAGAATACACCATTGTGAAATTAATTTTCGGTAGTACTATCAAGGATCAAACCGACCGATGAACTGAAATAATAAACCGCATTTCTCTCATTCCGATTAGAAATGTTCTGATAGTCAATTTTTTGTTTATAAACCAACAAAACCTTGACTACCAGCACATTTCTTATCGGAATGAGTAAAATACCTTTTCGCATCTTCAACTGTGAATAATTTTTAAACGAGTTAATAAAACTTCCAAAAAAATTAGTGTGCTGAATTCAAAAAAGAAAGAGCTTCCGAATGATGTAACACTCGACCCATGTTCCCTATTTAAAATTCAAGGGTTGTTATCACCACCCTTAAGAGCTTGATGTGACAAAGTTAAGTTTTATGCCAAAACATGCCCCCCTCAATATTAAAATTGACGTGTTTCAGCGTTTCGTAAAAAAAATTCTCTGGGCGCAAATCGGCCTGTTTCGTTTTCAATGCGCCACGCTAATATATATATATATATATATATATATATATATATATATATATATATATATATATATATATATATATATATATATATATATATATATATATATATATATGGTATTGTTTAGCATTCTTATATATATTTCTAATATGTGATTACCGTTAATCACCTGTATTATCATGCCCGTTTTGAGAAGTCAATTATAAGTCTGAGAACAAAAAGTAAAAATCCGACTGACATCCGAGCTACAAACAAAGGTATTACAATATTTAGAAAATGTAAAATAAGTTATTAAACCAAAGATTTTGACAAGTAAGTGTTAAAAAGTTGGAAAAGTTCCACGGTGGATTATGATGTCACATCTAATTGATTATATAGAAACGTTAATTACCCGTCGTGAATTCGTTTTGACACCTCCATGGAATATTCCCTCTTCGGCAATCCTAATCGATACTTCTAGCACAATGGACAGATGGGGCTTCCTCTCCCAACTTCTGCAGCATCTTTGTCTTTCATTAGATCAATTAAACCTTGAAAGTTTACTCACAATGTTTGTTCAAGTTTGTGGCGTGTTATGAACGATTATTTTATGAATTCTCTGTAGGCGCCTTACGTCTTTTCTTTATGTAAGTTTTTGCAACGAATTTCATAGAATAGCTAAAGTAACTACTTTTGATAAAAAATATACCCAAGTAAAAGCAGCTGAAAAGTGTGATATCGACTTACCTTATATTTCCGGCTAAATAATAATAATAATAATGATAATACTGTTATTGCATTAATAGAAGGAATGGCGACGTTCAGCAAAGCTGCTCTTCCATCTGACCATTTTGTAGTTAAAACTAAAGCTAAAGCAGAAATCCACAAAAGTAGTAACCATAATATACACAAAGGCTAAAATAAGGCTAAAATAAAGGCTAAAATAAACGCGGGTTGAATATCTACAAAATAGATAAAAATGCATATAAAAATACACAAAGCAGTCTAAAAGCATACCAAACACAAAAACTGTCAAAAACACAAAACACAAAACTAGAGCTAACTGAAGATTGGAACCTGTGATGAGCACTGATAAGTACACTTGGAGAACCCATATCATTAGAACACATCTTTTTAAAGACCTGACGATCGTTTCACTAACAAAGCTGACATCATCATAGGATGCAAAATAGCAGAAAATTCAAGTACATTAAAAACGTGGCTAAATATAATGGATATTCTAACTACTTAGTGAAAAAATTATGTAATAGACACAGGACAAAGAAAACGTTAGCGGAATCCACAGCATTCAAGAAAGATACAATAGAAAGAAGTTTGTTTGCCTACCGTTTGGACCGCGTATCAGAAGAGGTCTCCAGAGGATTTTTAAGAAAGCTGATTGGCAGAAAACTTTTTCCACTCAAAATAATTTATAAAATTTGTTAGGCAATAAGAAAGATATAGATAAAGCCTCAGAAATGTCGGGTATCTATGAGATAAATTGTGTAAGCAGGGCTAGAGGGCTACCTGCTTGAGTTTGGACCAGTGTCCAAGGAAGATAAATATAATTATAGGTCAGCCTATAGAGCGCCTAGATACCGCTAAAGGTGTTTTCTTTCCAGTGGGAATTATAGATTTAAAAAAAAATAGCATACTTAAAAAAATCCTAATTTAATTAATTTAAATGCATGTAAGAACGAAACCATATTGCAGGTAGGAAATATAATGTGATTGTTTCAACGCGACATTACTGACATGTCAGCAGAATAACTAGAACGGGCAAAGACCGTAAAACTTTAAATTAGGCAGTGAACTGGATTGCGAAGCCCAATACTGCGGGGTCATCAAATAAGACCCGTCCAAGTTGAATACAAGAATATTTAAAAAAAGAATGCAATGACCGAGAGAATGCTGACAAGGGGGACACAGTTCAAATGTTGACGAAGTAAAAAGAGTTTTCTTGGGGAGAGAAAAGACAGAGCAAAGACAGTGAATCTCGAGGCGCGGGACTTAACGGAACAAGGCCAATAGGGCTAGGTTATACGCGGTGTGCAGTTATATCTAAGTAAAATACGAAATCGTTAGTGTCCGATAAGTATCTCAACCTAGAGAGAGAGAAAAAAAGGGCCAAAGGGTGAGTGCTAGTAATTATTTTATTTTCTGTCAATACTAATAAAAGGACTTACATTGGTGGTTGTATTCGGAGGTTATTAACATAAGCCCAGTAGAGTCTAATCTTTGGCTAATATTTTATCAGTTCTTATTTAGATATATAATACATGGTGGTTGAATTTCGGAGGACATTAGAATAAGCACGATAAAAAAAACTAAACTAGGTCAGAAATTATTGGTTAGGTTAATATTCAGGGCCAAAGGGCCATAGTAGTAGTAGCTGAATTATATAAGAATAGTAGATGGAGGTCTAGGGAATTTAAACACAATAATTAAGGGGGCACAATAGAGTAAAATTATAGTATTAAATGTTGTATTTTTTAGGTCTCCGTTCTTTTAATATAATACATCTGTTGTGTTAAATTCATTTAGTTTAAATTAAAGTAGTTTTATAAACAAACGATTTCATTTTATTTTCTAGACATAGTAAACCCAACCACCCTACATTTCAAGTGATATTGAAACCTCGGACGAGGGTGACAAAAAGTGGTCGCAGGGTATATGATACTGTGGGTGTATAGTAAAATTGGGGTTTTCTATCAAGCATCCTCATGCTCCACAGTATTCATTCCAATAATCCTTTTAGGTCAGTTAAGGCTGATTAAAACCTAATATATTTAAATAGGGCGAAAGCGACCCTGTTACAGTTGTGAAGATTGAAATCTTAAATAAGTCGGGCAGACGAAAATAACCGTTGAAACCAGATTTAGAGAATATTTGGCACAGCTGAGATACGGTAGTGTAGACAAGCCATTAAAAATGCTAGACAACCAGCGAAGTGAGATGCGTACGAAAGTATTTATATTTTTAAGGAAATAAAAAACAAAACTTCTTTAAACCGAGCTCCGCCGTTGATTTATAGCCCTTTGTCTGCACTTTATCTTTGACATAGAAGATGTTTCGAAATTCGGCAGGTAAATTTATAACAGAAGTTCAAAAACTAAAATACGATACACAGAAAATTTGCCTCGGATTTCGCCCCTCTTTTTGCTGGTCTATAGCTAAGACATAGTACAAAAGGTGTTGTTTAGTTGTAAGTAGTTTAGACTTTTTCATCCTCTCATGACTCCAATTTCGTTAGTGAAACGATCGTCAGGTCTGTAAAAAGTGGTGATTTTGGTTTTCTATGTGAACTTAACAAAACAGAAGGTTAAAACGGAAAGCTCTGTAGCACGCCTAAAGAAGCAAACCGCGTTTAGAATACATCAAAAATGAACAGTCTTAAGTCTTGTCTTAAAAACTCCAACACTAGTTGCGGACATGACTTCCTGTGCCAGACTGTTATACACCTTTGGAGTATTATAACTAAATGTTTGCATAAACATTGAGGTACTATGTTTAGGGATTGTAGACAAACCACGAAAACCAGTCACTCTTGAATCACAACCTCTAACAAATTTATTGTGCGAGTAATTAGGCGCACCAACATTGGTTAACTTGAAAACCATTCACGTGATATTCAATCTGTATATCTTATCCCGCAGGGGGGGGTGTACTGTCTCCACTCTTGTGGTGTCTAGTGGTGGATGAACTCCTGCGGGATCCAAACGAAGCAGGTAGGGGCAGTACCGTGGCGATGACAACAACGCGCACAGCGGCTAAGGAGACCATGCTGAACTAACCGCCACTGCACCTAGTTGTGCAGGCAGAGGCGATCATAGGGTCTTATAGACTGAAGAACAGCTCAGAAGAGGAAAATTTGCGTGATGGTCACAGAAATATCCTAACGATCATTTGATCCTAACGATCATTTGCAACGTCAGCAAATGATCGTGGTATCGGACTTTGTCCTCTCTTTAACACATGTGTCTAAAATACATTAAGTTATATGTTATTTTGCTTATATTTGCCTTCTTTACATGGTTTCTTATGGGACATACGAACAAATTCGATAAAACAGACGACCTTATTTATATCAGAGTAGAGTTTGTTAGCAATTTCTTTTCCGAGCGTGTTCAGACTTGCAAAACCGCAACGTCAGCTGTTTGTTGACCTGATTTATATTAAAAATCAGATCGAGAAACATGACACCGAACATCTAAGCCAAAAACTGAGAAAGTTGGTTTGCGCCGCCTCCAGCGACGTCCGATGCCAATTTTGAATTCTTCTCATCGAGAAGATTACCATAATACCAAACATCATACCTCTACGACACTTAATAAAAACTTAGGTTTGCGCCGCCCCCCACCACCGCTTACGGCGGCGGCACTGCATTCTACTCTTTGAGCCGACATGATACCAAACACGTGGGGTTCAACTTAAAAATCAACAAAGTGGTTTGCGCATGCCCAAACCGCCATATTTACCTACGTCACTGTCATAAAAATGACAGATTTTCTTATTTTTAACAGGTTAGATCAAATCTAGACCCAAAATTTAAATTTTTGAGTTTTCGCGCTCGACGGCCGCCATCTTGCACGCCATCTTGAATGACGTCGTCTCAGGTTAGACCACTAGTGGTCCTCTATCCAACCGCCATCTTGTTACGATACCTCTTAGCTACTTATGTAATCTTTTTAAAGACTATAAAGATTTAGTCGCATATATGCAAACATTAAACCGTAAAATAACAAGTACCTACATAGCTCAGATGTAAGCGTGAAGAACTTTCATTTCAAGTCTCGAGGTTCGAACCTAGTATGATCTGAATTGGTTTTTTAAAAGCATCAAAATTTCCCTAGAAAAAATAACATTAAATCTGGTAAGATTCTCACAAATGTGACAAAGGGCATAAATGCCACAAATGTCACATGTCAACCGCCATCTTGGAATGTCAACTGTCAACCGCCATCTTGAAATGTCACATGTCAGCGGCCATCTTGGCCTCCATATTGGACGCCATTTTGGTCGCCATCTTGGATGACGTCATCTTAGGTTAGACCCCCTAGTGGTCCCCCCATCCTATGACGTCACCGTGACGTCACTTCGCGCATGCGCTGTGGCCGGATGTTGGGTCCAGAACCGGCTATCTATACCTACTAATAGATGATAATCACACTCTGAGTATGACCTAAGATAGGCTAAAGAAAACCTACCTCACAACTATACCGTACGAAATAATTATCCTGACTTGATAGATGGGAACAGCCCAAAGCTGCAGGATGCGGTAGATACGGAGGTACCAGACCGGGATGCGGGATAGCTGTCAGCCTGGGTCGTATTTCAGACAGAAACACTAGCCATAATGATGTGTGCATAACTGCTACTGGAGAGGAATTGCAGCGGCAAGAGAGTCTTCATAGCTACTGATAACCAAGCAGTCCTAAAAGCGCTAGGGACACAAGAATCGCGGTCAAATCTAGTACTAGATCGCATCCCCAACCTTAGCCAACTGCCGGCAAGCAACATCGGCAAGATAAACTGAGTACCTGCGCACGCCAATATAAAGGGCAACGAAGTAGTACACCGGCTCAAAAATAAAGGCCAGCAAAGACCTCTAAACAGGCCAGAACCATACTGCGGGGTTGCATATGAAAGACATGAAATTGAGACCATTTTCTTTTAATTTATTTAATTTATTTTTATTGGCGGATTTTCTTGTACAAAATGTTGTTTTAATAGCGAATTTTCTTATAAATAAATATAAGAATTTTCTTTGAAGACACATTTGTTCAGAATGCAAACTTTTTTAAACGAAAATCGTCGAAAATAATGTTTTAATGGCCAGAAAAATCGGACCAGTTTTTTCGGAAACGTTTTTAGCTCATTTTCGGAAAAATTATGCACTTTTTCAAACAATAAGTTATTTTGATGAAATATGGTACATTGTTTCTACTATGTTTGTTATACTGGCAACCAAATTTCATTCCTGCTTTCGTTAAAAGAAAATACATATTTGCTATTAAAAACATTTTCATGAAAATTCACTATTATAACGCACTTGCTGCGTCCAGACTTTTTTAATACTCAAACACACAGGCTCTCTGACATTTAAGTAACAAATTTATAGGGAAATCACTTCATTTAATAAATGTCGTGGCTTTATCCCAAGACATCAATAAGGAGCTTCGTAAAGTAGGTAGTAGCAAACACAAAATCAATGTAGCATCAATACTGATGTGAATGCATTAGTAAATTAAACTTTTAAATTAAGGTAAGCAAATGTGGATACACAGCAAAAGCAAAGTCGTGTGTGTAGGTGAGAGTGTGTATGTGTGTGTGTGTTTGTTTGTGTACAGTATTCCCGTTGGAGCTATACTGGTCTTTATATGTTTATTTAGAAGCAAGTTCCAACCAGAGAAGCTTAGAAGTCGAGTATCCTAGCTTAGAAAAGATTTGCTTACATTATCTCGTTAATCTCTTTTTGACAAATTGAACATAGTTCATGGTTTTTTAATTCGTTTCCGACAAAGTTAAAGTTAAGTACAACGCAATTTGTAAATCCATATTAGGTAGTAATGATTTTAATGTAGGGTTTCTTGTTTTCAATGTAGGTATACTGAGCAAATTATTTTATGTATCTAATTAAAGCTAAGAATGGTTTAATTATTTTATATCAGTTTTCTTCGCTGAATCAAAAATAAAAATGTCTTATTATACCTGATTTTAAACTGAATGCGGCATAATATTTCAAACAGTTAGTTGAAAAGAACCAAAATAAATAAAAATTTGTTTGCCATAGCAAGGTTAGCGGCCATATTAATGATAGCATCGTCAATGTCGTAAAGTCCAGAATTAACAATTTGCGTCTTTCCTCCTTGGCGACACCCACGTTACGATAATATTTAGGCTGTAAGCCTTCGTGGTGCGTTGTTAAAATATAAAAACTTCTGGACGCAGCAAGTGCGTTATGGTAGTGAATTTTCATAAAAATGTTTTTAATAACAAATAGGTGTGTTTTTTTTAAGAAAGCAGGCATCAAATTTGGTTACCAGTATAACCTATATAGTAAAAACAATGTGGCATGCTTCATCAAAATAACTTTATTGTGTGAAAATGTACAAAAATTTCCAAAAGTAAACTTAAAGTGTTCCCGAAAAAACAAGTTTCTCGGTCAACCTTATAGGTTAATAGCAAATTGAGCTGTTCAAATATGAAACATTTGATCAAAATTCGCTACCATAACGCACTTGCTGCGTCCAGAATTTCTTTTCTTACAAACATGCATTATATTTCGATGGAAAATGCAAAAATGCAATAACATAAGGCGTGTTTGATTTAAAAAAAGGAAATTTGTATCACCAACGACTTATGGGCCAGCCTGTGATTGTAGAAATATTATTTTAAGATGTAGCTCAAGACACCCTATAATTAATATATACATTTTTTTATATCTTATATAATAACGGATATATTGAGCTTTATTGATTTTTTACGAAAATTCGACAAAAATTATATACCATTAAACGAAAAACTCTATAGCTAGGGCTACTGACAAGCATCAGAGAAAGGGTCTATTTGAAATGAATTTTCTGCAAACATTTTAGTAAAATGAAGGACAATGACGGTTGAAACTAAGACTTTAGGGTTTGTAAAACATCCTTCTTGAGACATTTTATTTCTATAGCCCGTATTAGATTCAAGTTACTTGCCTAAATGTTGCCAATTTTGACATTTTAAATCGCCACTTTGACGTTTTGAGGAAAACCCCAATTTACTTTTCTTTAAATGCCTATAACTTTTGGTAGGTAACTTACTTATAAGGATATAAACCTGCGTACCAAATTTGGTTGCCCTTACTTTGTTATTTCCGGAGATATAATTTTTTTCCCAAAGAAAACACAAAATTTTCCGGGAAAACCTGGTCAGATTTTGCTGGCTAACGAACATATCCAAGCCTATTGCAAAAGAAATTTTTTCACCAAATTTAATCAAAATCGGCCCATTATCTTTTGAGTTATCGGTGTGATATATGTATATATATATATATATATATATATATATATATATATATATATATATATATATATATATATATATATATATATATATATATATATATATATAAACATATAAAAATTAAAACTGACCCTGGATATGTTTTCTGGGGGGCCTAATTAGCGCTCATTTGAAAAAATTTTTTCAATATTCAAAAGTCGGGATCTCCTCATTAGTGAATTTTTTTAAAGAAAATTCACTAAAAAAGAAAAAACAAGACTCAAAGAGCACATAGCTTATTTCAGATTCGATAGAGCAGAAAAATCTTGCGTTGCCCAACATATGATGGACTCGGGATATAAGGTAGGCGTCAGTAATCTTAAGTTGTTGAAGGAAGCCACGGATTATCGCAAGTTAGATGCTTTGTGAAGTTTGTAAATCCGCAAAGTGAATCCACAGAATTTGATGAATTCAGACATAGGTCCGGTTAATTCAGCACTTTTTGAAATAAGACAAAATAGTCCACAATATCGACAAAGCCGGTTGAGCGTATCTACTGAGAACAATAATCCCTGAATAACGTAACCTGATGTTACGTCATCTGGTGTTACATCATCCGGTACTGAGGCATCTGATATTGCATCATACAGTGTTGCATCATCTGGTATTTCATCATCCGGTATTGCATCATCCGGTGTTGTATCATTATCCGGTATTGCATCATCGGGACTACATCATTTTTAGTGCATAGTTTAGGTATATAAATAGTAGTACAGGTAATAAAGGAGCCCGTTACCCTTGTCCATAATGCATTAAACTACAGCAGTTATTTTTTTTTGATACATAGGTCCAGAATGACGTACTGAATGTAAAAACACAAAATCCTTACAAATTAGGAGGGCGGAAGTTCCGCCATTTTGAGTAAAACCGTTTCGGCCTATATCTCCGTAACCCTGCACTTTAGGCCAAAAATGGTTATGACCTTTATTGTAGACAATTGCATTTCTCATCTTTTTTGTAATTTTTTTTTGTATCACTCACCGTTTACAACTTATACGACTATTAGCATTCATTTATTGACTTTTTTACCTATATCTTGGTTAATAATTGTTTAAAAAATAAAACGCTTATAAATTAACTTTTCAATCGACAAATTTCCTACAATTTTTACTTTAAACTTTTTGTTTTCAAATCAATATTTTCAAAGTTATAACGCGTTAAATGTTGCACTTTTCAATCGACAAATTTTTCTGGAAATATTTTAGTAAAATGAAGGATAATGGTGGTTGAAGCAAAGACTTCAGGCTTTGTAAAACATTCTTCGTGAGACATTTTATTTCCATAGCTTATATTAGTTTCAAGTTCTTTGCCTAAATGTTGCCATTTTTGACGTTTTAAATCACGACTTTGACGTTTTGGAGAAAACCCCAATTTATTTTTCTTTAAAAGCCTATAACTTTTTTATCTTATAACCTACAAAACTAAGTTTTGGTAAGTAATTTACCTATTATGATGTAAACCAGTGTATCAAATTTGGTTGCCCTTACTTTGTCATTTCCAGAGATATGATTTTTTTTCGAAAGAAAACACAAAATTTTCTGGGATAACCTGGGCCGATTTTCCTGTCCAACAAAATTATCCAAGCCACAAAAGGAAGGTATTCACCAAATTTAATCAAAATCGGCCCTTTATTTTTTGAGTTATCGGTAGGATACTTACTTATATATATATATATATATATATATATATATATATATATATATATATATATATATATATATATATATATATATATATATATATATATATATATATATATATATATATATATATATATATATATATATATATATATATATATATATATATATACATATAAAAATTAAAATTGACCCCATATATGTGTTCTAGGGGGCATAATTAGCGCACATTTGAATATATTTTTTTCAAAATTCAAAACTCGAGGTTTCCTCATTGGTGAACTTTTTTAAGAAAATTCACTAATAATAATTTGAGAAAAAAAGTTTTAAGTAAAAATGATAGAAAATTTGTCGATTGAAAAGCTAATTTATAAGCATTTTATTTTTTAAACAATTATTAACCAAGATATAGGTAAAAAAGTCAATAAATAAATGCTAATAGTCGTATAAGTTGTAAACGGTGAGTGATACAAAAAAATGATTAAACAAAAAAGATGAGAAATGTAATTATCTACAATAAATGTCATTACCATTTTTGGCCTAAAGTGCAGGGTTACGGAGATATAGGCCGAAACGGTTTTACTCAAAATGACGGCACTTCCGCCCTCCTAATTTGTAAGGATTGTATGTTTTTATATTCCGTACGCCATTCTGAACCTATGTATCAAAAAAAAACAACTCCTGTAGTTTAGTTCAGAAACAAATTCTCTATTGCCTGTATTATAGGATAATTTGGACTATACAGTTAGTTTAGCGACAGCTACTGATGAAGACAACTCAGTTATCGAAATAAGTATTTAGCGCATAATTCTCTGTTATTATTTTTGTAGTTTTTGGGGTGATTCTGCTTGTTGCTTTAGTGGAGAGCCACAGTGTCCAACCTCAGTCTTTTATTGTTCGGATTGTCATCTTAATAATCTCTTTCTTATAAGGAATATTTAATAACGTCAAGCGGTTTTACAAAAGTAGGTAAAGAAATTTTAATTACAGGAGTTTTCGACTAAACGGTGGTTAGTAGAGGACGCTGTGCGCAACTGCTTGTCAACTAACACACAAATAAGAGTTCCAGTTTTTTTCGCTTAATTTATATTCTAACCTGAACTCTGTCCACCATTTCCTCCAGGCTAATAGGCCCCAACTCCCCTTCCTCACCGAAACTCAAATCAGTGCCAAAACAGACACTAATCACCTTAATTTCTCGGGGTATGAGCTCCTTACTTCTTTTAGATTGCATGGAGATGTGTGCGCGTACGTCGGTAGCAATCTACCCTGCACCAGACTCCCAAATTTAGAAGCTGGAAGAAAAGACATACTATGGATAAAACTCTCTCTCAGGGTTGCAACTAAATTCATCTGTTGCATTTACCGGTCACCTTCTGACAACAACTTTGTCCAGTCTTTGACTACCTTTCTGAAAAAACCGACCATCTGATTTCTGAATATCCTTCCTCCTAGGTCACTATTCTTGGTGACTTCAATGTCCATAATAAGGAATGGGTAGAATCTTCAAAAAACAATCCACAAGGAAGAGCAGCGGAGGCCTTTTCAGTCAGCAATTCTTTAGCCAATATGGTTAAGCAACCTACTTACTTTCCTCGCGTCCCAACACACAGCTCAAATACCTTGGATCTCCTTCTTACTACAAATCCTGACTGCTATAAGATATCAGTCACCGCCCCCCTGGGTCGCTTAGACCACGGCATGGTCACTGCTTCCTGCGCAATGCAATCAGAGGTCACACAGTCATCACACCCACGTATCATGTGGCACTACAACTCCGCGAACTGGGACGAAATTCGATATTACTTTTCCTCATTTCCATGGGCGTCTGTCTGCTTCTCTCATCCTGCCCCCTCTGATATCACACAAAACGTCACCGAAATTATCCAAGCTGGCATGGAATTATTTATTCCACGTACACAGAAAACCTCTGCAGCCACACAAAAGCCCTGGTTCTCTAAATCCTGTGACAAGGCCAGACTTGAAAAGGCCAAAGCTCACAAAAAGCTTCTACACAATCCCAGTCAAGAAAACCGTCAAGCATTTAATTACGTAAGAAACCGCTATGCACGCATTCTTTTTCTGAGGCAACAACTCATTTAATAACCACATCAAAAACAAAGTCCTCTTAAGCTCCAGCGGCAGCAAACACTTGGACTCTTGCTAAATCTATTGGGAATAATTTCTGCAAGAGCACGTTCCCACCTCTTGTCTCAGTGGATGAAATTGTTTCTACCGCCCTGGGCAAGGTTGAACTTTCTGCCTCGTTGTTCGCCGGCAATTCTACTCTCAACCCACCTCCAAATGTTCAACCACCAACAGTCCCCAATGTCGCGCATAAAACGACGTATATCATTTTTAAAACTAAAAAGGTACGAAAGATGCACTCTTCTCTTAATACCAGGAAAGCATCTGGCCTTGACGAGATCCCAACAATTGTTTTGAAAAAATGCGCATAAGACCTTGCTGCTGTCCTGACATCTTACAATAGAGGCATATTCCCTAGTAACTGGAAAACTGCTCGAGTACAACCCGTCCCCAAGAAAGGATCCAAAGCGCTTCCTAGCAATTACAGGCCTATTTCTCTCCTTTCAGTCGTCTCTAAAGTGATAGTAAGTATATAAACACCGAATTACTAAAATTTCTTGAAAAACACAGTCTAATCCACGACAGGCAGTATGGATTCTGTCAGCGCAGATCAACTGCCGACCTCATTTCCTTTGTCACTCATTCTTGGAACAAGTCTATGGAACTATACGGTGAATCCCAGATTGTCGCTGCACACATATCCAAAGCATTCGACCAGGTCTGGCACGCAGCGCTGCTTAATAAACTACCGGCCTATGGCCTACCACCAAAACTCTGTATGTGGACAGCAAATTTCCTCTCCAACCGGAGCATTTCTGTTGTCGTGGATGGCCATTCATCTAAACTGTATCCAATTGATGCAGGAGTTCCTCAAAGTTCAGATTTACCCCCTTCTTTGTTTCTTCTCCACACCAATGACCCCCTCTCTAGCACATCCAACCCAGTTCACAGTTACGCCGACGACAGCACCATTCAGTCAAACATACAATATTCTAAGCCTCTTTAGCTCAATCAGATGAGGATCGCAGACTCATGGAGGGTTCTATCACCGTGGATCTCCATAAAATATTAGACTGGGGAAGTAGAAATCTTGTACAATTTAACCCCACCAAATCACAGTCTTGCTTTCTTTCTCATTAGAGATACACCAGCCCTAGACCCATCACAATAAACAACCAAGTTATTCAAAGTAATGAGTCCATTTCACTTGTTGGCATTTCTGTGGATCGAAATCTCAATTGGCACCAACATGTCACATCAATTGCAGAAGCGGCTGCTAAGAAATTGGGTTTCCTCTTCCGGACTCGCAAATACTTTTCACCATTAATCTCTATACCTTATATACTTCACAAATAAGACCAAACCTCGTATACTGCACTCACATCTGGGGTGCTGCTGCCGCTTCTACACTCGCTATCCTGGACTCCATTCAGAAGAGAGCTATACGTCTCATCGATGACCCTACCCTCACCCAAAGGCTGCCATCCCTTGCCCACCGACGTGCCGTTGATGACCTCTCTCTCTCTTTTATAGATATCTGCACGGGCACTGCTCAGAGGAGCTTTCTTCAATAGTTCCTCCACCTGCTGCCCCCAACAGATCTACCAGGGGAACAGAGCGAATGCACCCTTTTACTGTCCAGGTCACCAGACATAGAACATCATGTTATGCCCGCCCATTTGTCCCGAGGACTTCCAAGTTGTGGAATTCCTTGCCGGCACATGTTTTCCCTTCTCCCCCGAACTTTCAACCTTCACGTCCGGAATTAACAAGTTGCCTCTTTCCTTATTGTCGACACCCACGGTACGATAGTATTTAGGCTGTAAGCCCTCGTGGTGTGTTGTTGAAATTAAAATAAATAAAAAATTAAAAGAAGTCTGATGACGTTAACTTTGTTAGAGAAAGGATAGTCAAGTCGGAAAACCGAATTGTGATGAACTGGGTTCTCCAAATTGCGCTTATCAGTTTTAAATGTAAACTAACTGACAGTTATAATCAGTTTTGGATTCTAAGTTAGAAATAAATACTTATGTAGTAAACGCTCTTAATAAATCACTCTGTATATTTAATTCGTTAAGACCAGAAGCGTTTTTTCATGTACTTTCTTTAAAACGCGTTAATGAGAGCAATGTTTGCAAAATTTACTAGAATCCGCAGGCAGACCTGGCCATAAAAAGTTTCTTGCCACATCTCATTTTTCCTCTGACACCATCCAAGGAGCGAGAAGATTCAAAGAGGCCGTATATTATCTTCCAAATTAGTCTAAATAATTTAACGGACGATGTTTTAAAAAAGTTTGAGTGGAGTGCGTCTAGTTTCTGAGTTCATCAATAATTCCCAAGTTTGAAAGCTTTGGGCAATATCCAGTATCTCTCGTCTGCTCAAGGATTATTTTTTGTTGCAAATTTCGGGCTCCCACCTCTAAATATTAATCAATATTCCTGTGCATCCTGGATTTGCTTTGCTCCACCTTAGTCCTGTCTAATTACGACTATCGGATATCCGGATGTTTTAATGAATTTATTGCTTCATCTGCTTTCTAGAAATAAAACAAGAATTGATTATTAGAGGATATTCGTTTTTCAAGCTCGGAACGTGGGTCATTAATTGTTCTGTGTAATGAATTATTCCACGTCACTGTAATACTCCCTCTGTTCTTCCTAATTGCGAAACAGAATTAATACGTTTGAAAATCACGTTTCTTCTTACACAGTGTGACTCCTGTTTCAAATGGAACTTGTGCAAGACAAGAATTTAATTTGAGAATTCGGCCCGGGTGATTTTTTTCTAGTCGCAGTATACGTGGATGGAACAGCGAAACATTCAAAGATTTTGATTCGGCTGCTTTGCGTAGGGTGTACACGGAGCAATCAAATAGTTCAGTATATACTAAAAAATTTCTGGACGCAGCAAGTGCGTTATGGTAGCGAATTTTCTTTAAAATATTTTTTATAGCAAATGTCTTTCTATGATAAAAGCAGGCGTCAAACTTGGTTGCCTATATAGTAAAAACAATGTATCATATTTCGTCGAAATAAATTTATTGTTTTAAAATATATAAACATTTTTCAAAAGTTATGGAAGTGAATTTCCATAAAAATGTTTTTAATAGCAAATGCGAGCAGGCATCAATCTGATTACCGGTATAGCCTATGTAGTAGAAACAATGTACTATATTTTATCAAAATTACTTATGGTTTGAAAATATACAAAAATTTTCCGAAAATAAATTTAAATGTTGGTTTCCTAACCAACAAAGCTTACGTTAATAGCAAATTGACTGATTGAAATTTGAAGGATTTAATGAAAATTTGGTAAATTTGCAGATTAGCTCCCGAACGTTTTTCAAAAAATTGTTTTCAGAAATATTACTAGGACCCCACCTGGAGGCACAAACCACAAGAAAAATTTCCGGTTCACACCCCCCAAGGAAGTTACGGGACTGGGAGTGAATAGGAGTGCTGGGCGGAGTAGGTAGTAAAAAGGAAATATGAGCAGAAAAAGCGAAGAAAACTGCTTAAAAGCTGTCTATTTGAAGCCATATTCCCATTAAACACCGCCTACACGAGGGAGGAAGGAAAATGCCTACTACGAAGCAGACACCCCCCCCCAGCTTCGACTTGCGGTAGGGTTGGGGGGTTTGGGGTGGCTGCTTCGTCGTAGGGATTTTCCATCCCCCCTCGCGTGCATACAACCACCCACGGTGCATAAACCACAAGAAAAATTTCTTGTTCATACCCGCCAAGGAAGTAACGGCACCTGGGGGAATAGGAGTGCTGTGCAGGGTAGGCAGGGCTTAAGGGGGATATGGCTTCAAGATGTGAAAAAGACAACTTTCAAGTCCGTTTTATTCGCATTTTCTGCTCATATTTCCTTTTTACTACCTACCCCGCCCAGCACCCCTATTCACTCCTGGTCCCGTAACTTCCTTGGGATTGGGATTGTGCATCCAGGGGGGCCCTAGGCAAGTTTCTGAAAACAGTTTTTGGAAAAGTGTTCGAGAGCTAATCTGCAAACTTAGCGAAAATTCGCTACCAAAACGCACTTACTGCGTCCAGATTTTTTTCTTATAAACGCATCATATTTCGATAAAAACTGCAAAAATGCATTAACGAATTTGTTCTACGAAAATTAGCTAAAAAATTATGTACCGTTAAACCATAAACTTTACTAAACCTACAAATAAATATCGAAAAAATCATCAACTTAACTAAAGTGACAGCCAAAACATCAAAGAAAGGGTCTATTTGAAATGAATATTTTGTAAATATTTTAGTAAAATGAAGGGCAATGACGGTTGAATCTGAAACTTAAGGGTTTGCAGAACACTCATCTTGCAACATTTTCTCTTCACAATCGGTATTTGTTTCACGTTCTTTGCATAAACATTGCCAATTTTGACGTTTAAAATTGCGAGTTTGACGTTTTGAGGAAAACTCCAAAATTTGTTTTTTAACTGCCCATAACTTCGTTTTCTTTAACTAGAGACCTAAATTTTGGTTCCGAGTTCACCTTTTATAATTCAAACACGCGTTGGTTGCCCCTACTTTGTTATTTACGAAGATATGAATTTTATTAGAAAGAAAACACAAAATTTTTCGGGAAAACCTGGTCCGATTTTTCTTATTGAAGAACTTATCCAAGCCACTTGCAAAAGGAAGGCACTCACAAAATTTGATGAAAATCGGGCCATTATTTTTTGAGTTATCGGTCGGATATATATATATATATATATATATATATATATATATATATATATATATATATATATATATATATATATATATATATATATATATATACAGATCTCCTCATTAGCGAATTAAAAAAAAAGATTCGCTAAAAGTCTGGACGCAGCGAATTTTTGTAAAAATGCTTTTAATGCCAAATATATCTTGTTTTTAAAATAATGACATTTGGTTGGCAGTATAACCTCTATATTAGTAACAATCTACCATATTTTACTAAAATAGCTTTGTTGTTTCAAAAAGTACCAACATTTTCCGAAAATAGACTTTAAAAATTCCAGAAAAAACTGGTTCTATTTTCCTGCCCAACGAACCTCTTTAAGCTGTTTACACACCTGCTCGGATATAATTATTCACAAACAGCTTTAGGAACCAAATTTTAAAAAAAATATATGAAGATTTGCAAAAATTTCTTTTACAGAGAATACCCAATTTTTTTTACAGAAATTGCTTTCAGTAATGTTACACTAAATTATATTTTTCACAAAAATTCGACAATTTTTTTTTACAATAACTCACTAAACATTTATTAGTAATTACCAACATATCACAAAAATCTCACAAAAATAAGTTCCACAGAAACACAAAAAACATTTCCGCGAAAACTTTTAAAATTCAGCCACTATTTGAGCATGCCTGTATACGGCAGCTCAATTTTTTCGACGAGTAATACAAACAAAAAGCTCTCTGAATGCGTCATTTCCATGGGGCTCCGTTATCTATTGATGAAAACGCCGTTTTACAATTTGTAATATGTGTTTGAAATATTTGCCAAAAACGTGAAAAAATGCAAAACAATTGAAATAACCCAAAAACGATGAACGATATCATTTTTTCTTCTTACAAACATGAATTATAATTCGCTGGAAAATACAAAACTGCAATAAAATAAGGGGGTGTTTCATTAAAAAAAGATAATGTGTATCACCAACGGCTTATGGGCCAGCCTGTGATTGTCGACATAAGTTTATAAGATGCAGCTCGAGATACCCTATAATTAACGTATATACTTTTTTGTCATATCATGTATAATAAAGGATATATTGAGCTTTGCCGTAGCAAATCGTCATCCTGTATATGTGTAAATAGACAAAAACTGAAACTGACCTCGTATATGGGTTCTAGTTTGCGCTCATTTGAAGAAATCATTTTAAAATTCATAGGTCGCGGTCTTCCCAATAACGAATTTTTTCTACGAAAATTTGCTAAAATATAGATATAGATTAAATCTTAAACTGTATAGCTGAAACTACTGCCGAAGCGTTAGAAAGAGGGTCTTTTTGAAATGCATTTTCTGAACATATTTTAGTAAAATGAAGGGAATGATGGTTGAATCTGAATCTGAAGGCTTTGTAAAACACACTTCTTACGACATATCGTCTACATAATCCGTATATGTTGCAAACTCGTTGTCTGAAACTTGCAAATTTTGACGTTTCAAATCGCGACTTTTGACGTTTGAAGAATAAATACTATCAAATTTTCAAAATATTTTTTTCTGCTACTTCTTGACGTTTTTGCGTCAAGAAAACTTAACCGTTGGATGTAATATTCAATTGGTTTTGTTAATCACGCAAAATATTTTGTTTTTGTGCTTTCGTCTGATCACCAGTGGCACCAAAAATGTTTTTTTGAGATGCCTATAACTTTTTTTCCTTTCAACTTAGATATCTGAATTTTGGTGTGTAGCGTAAGTTGGATAGTATAAACGTATGTGCCAAATTTGGTTGTCGTAGCTTTGTTACTTTCGGATATACGAAAATTTTCCGAAGGAAAACCTAAAATATTTCCGGAAAAACTGGTCCGATTTTCCTGGCTAACGAACTTGTCTAAGCCACTTACAAAGGAAGGTACGTACCAAATTTCATTAAAATCGGCTAATTATTTTTTGAGTCATCGATACGATATATATATATATATATATATATATATATATATATATATATATATATATATATATATATATATATATATATATATATAGTGTCTCTAAGGTCTCAGTGTGTTCAACTCTAGACCTCTCTCAGGGAGTAGGCAGATTGAGGTTTCCGTAGTCGAGCTACAACAACCCAACTTAACCCAATCAACCGCTCTTAGGACGAGGCAGATTGATGTCTTAGAATTTGATACTTTCTTAAATCTCTTGAAAATGCCTCCAAAACGCCGAGTTTTATTAAACTCTGGACGCGGTTCAACCCAAGAATCAAGTATATTGCAGGCTAATGACCGCGGAAAACTTTCCGAATATATATAGTTACAATAAAAGTAGTTTCATACGAACAATAGGTGGCGTTCGTACAAGTCGCTTTTCCACTCGATCTCATAACTAAAGTAAAAAAATGTAATAAAAGAAAATAAAAACAAGGGTTACTACAGAACCCCGAAATCATTCTATAACATGTGGTATAAACCAATTTATGTTTAAATTGACTAGTAGGCGGTTTTATAAAAGAAATTAAAAAAGTCGAAGACGCAGCAAGTGCGTTATGGTAGTGAATTTTCATAAAAATGATCTGGCACAAAATATTTTATTATAACTTTTTTTTCTTGTAACATAGAAATCTAAATTTTGGTGTATAGTTTACTTTTTATATCGTAAACCTACCTACTAAATTTGGTTATCATAGAGTTTTTATTTTTTAAGATAAAAATTTTTTTCAAATGAAAACTCAAAATTTTTCCGGAAAACCTCGTCCGATTTTTCTGATTAACGAACTTATCAAAGACATTTACAAAAGGAAGGTACATGCCAAATTTTATCAAAATAGGCCCATTATTCTTTGAGATAAAAATTTTTTTTGAATGAAAATCAAAATTTTCCCGGAAAATCTCGTCCGATTTTTCTGGCTAACAAACTTGTTAAGGCCATTTACAAAAGGAAGGTACATGCCAAATTTTATTAAAATCGGCTTATTACTTTTTGAGATAAGAATTTTTTTCGAATGAAAACTCAAAATTTTCCCGGAAAACCTCGTCCGATTTTCCTGACTAACGAACTTATCCAAGCTATTTATAGAAGAAACGTACATGCCAAATTTTATCAAAATCGGCCCATTATTTTTTGAGTTATCGGTGTGATACATATATATATATATATATATATATATATATATATATATATATATATATATATATATATATATATATATATATATATATATATATATATATATATATATATATATAATATAAATATATATATATATATATATATATATATATATATATATATATATATATATATATATATATATATATATATATAAACATATAAAAATTGAAACTAACCCCGGATATGGGTTCTAGGGGTCCTAGTTCGCGCTCATTTGCAAAAATTTTTTCAAAATTCAAAAGTCGGGATCTCCCCATTAGTGAATTTTTTCTACGAAAATTCACTAAAAGCCTGGACGCAACAAGTGCGTTATGGTAGTGAATTTTCATAGAAATGAGCTGACAAAATATTTTATTATAACTTTTTTTTCTTGTAATATAGATATCTAGGCTTTGGTGTTTAGTTTAATTTTTATATCGTTAACCTACTTGCAAAATTTGGTTATCATGGCTTTTTTATTTTTTGAGATAAAATTTTGATGAAAACTCACAATTTTTTCGGAAAACCTCGTCCGATTTTCCTGACTAACGAACGTATCCAAGCCATTTACAAAAGGAATGTACATGCCAAATTTTATGAAAATCGGCCTATTATTTTTGGAATTATCGGTGTGATATATATATATATATATATATATATATATATATATATATATGTATGTATATATATATATATATATATATATATATATATATATATATATATATATATATATATATATATATATATATATATATATATATATATATATATATATATATATATATATATATATATATATATATATAAACATATAAAAATTGAAACTGACCCCGGATGTGGGTTCTAGGGGCCCGAGTTCGGGCTCATTTGCAAACATTTTTTCAAAATTCAAAAGTCGGGATCTCCCCATTAGTGAATTTTTTCTACGAAAATTCACTAAAAGCCAGAACCTGTAAGTACTAGCCAAAATATTCTCATAGTATCTAAAATTGCAAGCAGTTCTCTAGCATTCTAAATCTACAAAATGTTTTGATCTCGTCAGCATACAGGAGACAAAAGACATCTATATAAGTTACCAGATCATTTATGAAAATATTAAAAAATAAGGGACCAAAAATGGTTCCTTGAGGAACATGATTTATTAATACAGTTGTCTGCGACTTACACACATCTACTATAAAATACTGTCTCGTGTTTACAAAGTGTTTTTGGAAAAGCGTCATCAACAAGTCTGATAAATATAAAAAAGTCTGGACGCAGCCAGTGCGTTATGGTAGCGACTTTTCGTAAAAATGTATTTAATGTCAATTATGTATTGTTTTAAAAAGGACATTTGGTTGGCAGTATAACCTATAAAGTAGAAACAATGTACTACATTTCATTAAAATAGCTTTGTTGTTTCAAAAAGTACAAACATTCTGCGAAAATAAACCTAAAAAGTTATACTTTCACAAAAATTCGTAAACTTTTATTTACAATAACTTACTAAACACTTATTATTAATTACCAACATTTTACAAAAATGTTACAAAAAATTATGTCTACGGAACCACTAAAAACATTTCTGCAAAAACTTTTCAAATTCAGCCACTATTTGAGAGTACCTGTATACGGCAGCTCGATTTTTTCGACGAGTCATACAAACCAAAAGCTCTCTGAACGCGACATTTCCATGGGGCTCAGCTCTCTATTGGTACAAACGCCTTTTTACAATTTGTGATATGTGTTTGCATTCTGAAGAATGTTTCATCCTCTGATGACGCTAACTTGGTTAGTGAAACGATCGTCAGGTCTTTTAAAATATGTTGTGGTGATTTGGGTTCTCCAAGTGTACTTATCAGTGCTCATCACAGGTTCCAATTCACTTAGTAATTGAAATAAATCAAAAACGATAAACGATATCAATCTTTTTCCCTACAAACATGGATTATAATTAAATGGAAAATGCAAACATGCAATAATATAAGGGGTGTTTTATTTTAAAAAAAAATTGTGTGTCACCAACTACTTATGTGCCATCCTGTGATTATCAAAATAATTTTATGAGATGCAGCTCAATACACCCTGTAATTAACGCACACAATGTTTGCTCGTTTCTTGTATAAAAACAAATCAATTTTTAAATATTGAGTTTTATCGTAGAACTATGTGGAAACAGACAAAAACTGAAACTTACTTCGCATGTAGGTTATAGGGGTTCTAGTTCGCGGTCATATGAAGAAATCTTTTCAAAATCATAAGTCTACGAAAATTTGGTAAAATATAGACTATTAATCGATAAACTCTATAGCTGAAACTGCTGCCCAATCATCAGAAAGAGGGTCTATTTGAAATGGATTTTCAGACAATATTTTAGTAAAATGAAGGACAATGATTGTTGAATTAAGGCTTAACATACTTAATACAACATTTATGTTACACAATCCGTATTTGTTTCGTATTATTTGTCTGAAAATTTCAAATTTAGACGTTTTAAATCGCCACTTTGACGTTTTAAGAAGAACAATTATTAAATTTTTAAAATGCATTGTCTGCTACTTCTTGACCTTTTTCCGTCAAGAAAACTTAACCGTTGTATGTAATATTCAATTGATTTTCTTAGCCACACAAAACGTTTTGCTCTTGTGCTTTCATTTGATCAGCAGTGGCACCCAATTTTATTTTCTTTAAATACTTATGACTTTTTTAGTGAATTTTTATTTAAAAACATTCACTAATAGAGAGGTATCGATGGTCAGACTTTGCAAAAATTTTTTCAAATGAGCGCGAACTAGGACCCCTAGAACCCATATCCGGGTTCAGTTTGAATTTTTATATGTTTATATTTATATATATATATATATATATATATATATATATATATATATATATATATATATATATATATATATATATATATATATATATATATATATATATATATATATCTGTGTGTGTGTATCTGTCTGATAACTCAAAAAATATTTAACACATTGCGATGAAACTCGGCAAGTGCCTTTCTTTTATTAATGGCTTGGATGAGCTTGTTATCCAGGAAAATCGGACTGCATTTTCAGGGAAAATGTTGAGTCTTAAAAAAAACTTTTTCTCTGAAAATTACAAAGCTATTCTGATGAAATTGATATATTGGCTTAGGAGAGACCTTACTATGTACCACAATTCAACTTTCTAACTTTATAGAAAATTGAGTTATTCAAATTTTCAATTTTCTTTCGAAAAAAATTTTTCTCCGAAAATTACAAAGTTATTTAATGAAATTTGGTGGATATCTTGCCTTAGGAAAGACCTTACTACATATCAACATTAAACTTTCTAAGCTTATAGAAAATTGAGTTATTGAAATTTGAAGCATTTAATAAAAAATTCACTACCATAACGCACTTGCTGCGTCTCGTTAGTTTTAGTGAATTTTCTTAAAAAAAAATTCACTAATGAGGAGATCCCGACTTTTGAATTTTGAAAAAATTTCTTCAAATGAGCGCTAATTAGGCCCCCCAGAACACATATCTGGGGTCGGTTTAAAATTTATATGTTTATGTATATATATATATATATATATATATATATATATATATATATATATATATATATATATATATATATATATATATATATATATATATATATATATATATATATATATATATAAATAAATATGTATCACACCGATAACTCAAAAAATAATGAGCCGATTTTAATTAAATTTGGTGAATAAATTCCTTTTGCAAATGGCTTGGATAAGTTCGTTAGCCAGGAAAATCGGTCCAGGTTTTCCCGGAAAATTTTGTGTTTTCTTTCGAAAAAAAAAATTATATCTCCGGAATTAACAAAGTAAGGGCAACCAAATTTCATATGCGGATTTATATCATTATAGGCAAGTTACCTACCAAAATTTAGCTCCGTAGGTTGAGGGATAAAAAAGTTACAGGTATTCAAAAAAAAAATTGGATTTTCCTCAAAACGTCAAAATAGCGATTTTAAACGTCAAAATTGGTGAGTACATTCCTTCCGCAAGTCGCTTGGATAATTTTGTTAGCCAGGAAAATCCGCCGAGGTTTTCCCGGGAAAATTTGTATTTTCTTTCGCAAAATATTTATATCTCCAAAATTAACAAAGTAAGGGCAACCAAATTTGGTAAGCTGGTTTATGTCGTTATAGGTGTGCCACCTACCAAAATTTAGCTCTGTAGGTCAAAAGACAAAAAAGTTATGGACATTTAAAGAAAAATAAATTGGGGGTTTCCTCAAAACGTCAGGTTTCCTCAAAACGTCAAAGTGACAATTGAAAACGTCAAAATTCGCAACATTTAGGCAAATAACTTGAATCTAATACGGGCTATGGAAAGAAAATGTCTCAAGAAGAATGTTTTACATACACCGAACTCTTAGTTTCAACCGTCATTGTCCTTCATTTTACTAAAATATTTCCAGAAAATTCATTTCTAACAGACCCTTTCTCTGATGCTTGGCAGTAGCCTTAGCTATAGAGTTTATTGTTTAATGGTATATAATTTTTGTCGAATTTTCGTAAAAAATCAATAAAGCTCAATATATTCGTTATTATACAAGATATGAAAAAATATTGTATACATTAATTATACGGTGTTTTGAGCTACATCTTAAAAAATATTGCGACAATCACAGGGTGGCCCATAAGTCGTTGGTGATACAAATAATTTTTTTTTGTCGAAAACGCCTTATTTTTTAGCATTTTCCATCGAAATATAATGCATGTTTGTAAGTTAAGAAATTCTGGAGGCAGCAAGTGCGTTGTGGTTGCGAATTTTGATTAAATGCTTCATATTTGAAAAGCTCAATTTGCTATTAACCTATAAGGTTGACCAAGAAACGGATTTTTTCAGTAACACTTTTGGTTTACTTTTGGAAATTTCTGTACGTTTTCAAACAATCAAGTTATTTTGATGAAACATGGCACACTGTTTTTACTATATATGTTATACTGGTAATCAAATTTGATGCCTGCTTTTTCTATATAGGTTATACTGGTAACCAAAATTGATGTCTGCTTTCTTAAAAAGAAAACACACATATTTGCAATAAAAACATTTTAATGAAAATTCACTACCATAACGCACTTGCTGCGTCCCGAGATTTTTTCTTTTTACGTAGAGATCTGAATTTCGGCATGTAGGGTAAGTTTGATGGTAAACACGTATATGCCAAATTTAGTTGTCATAGCTTTGTTATTTTCGGAGATACAAATTTTTTTCGAAATAACACCCAAAATTTTCTCAGAAAAACTACTCCAATTTTCCTGGCAAACTTGTCCAAGCCACTTACAAAAGCAAGGTACCTACTAAATTTCATCAAAATAGGCCCATTATTTTGTGAGTTATCGGTGTGATATATATATATATATATATATATATATATATATATATATATATATATATATATATATATATATATATATATATATATATATATATATATATATATATATATATATATATATATATTAACACATATCGCCTCATCAGTGAATTTCACGTTTTACGAAAAATTCGCTAAATACTTTAATAATATTTATGGTCCTTTGACTCAGTTAATTCGATAATGATGTGTATTTGTCGGGATCTAATATAATTTCGAGCTACAAGCTGCAGCAAGCTTTTAGCTGGATGTGACTATCAAAAATGATGAATGTTAGATGATAATGTATCGTAGAATGTAGAACATCGATGTGTAATACATTATTTAGGTTGTGTAATTCTGAGAGCCTGTAACTAGTGTAAATGGAAGTGAAGCAAGTAGGGCTCCATAAATCAGTAATGATGTTTGAAGAGTCTGGAGCACGAGTCATGAATGCCGTGTTCAGAATGGCTGTATAAGTGACACAAGATTGGGGGTGCATTGCTAATTAAATCGCTTTACAGTCGATACATGTATTTACTTGCTCGGAATATTGCTGCTTGGTGGGTTACTGCACGCCTCAAACAGGCCTCCAGACAAGATTATTACATAACGTAAGGAGTCTATTTGTGGTTTAGCCCGCCACGAATAAGCTTGTCTTATTTATTTAGGATTTATATACAACTAAGTAGTCTTATCTATGTGCGCAATAGCTCCTTGTAGCTTCTTCGGCGATGTGTAGACAAAATCAGTTTCAATTTCATTTTATTATCACAATTAAATAAAGAGATGTCAAAACAAAATCATTTCGGCTGTACCTCAACAACATAAAACTGTCAAAACCATGGCTTACTATCTCTAGCAGTTCTTCAATTTTATTTTAGATTCATTAACTGGACCATGTTTCTCAGGAGCTCTCTCTCTCTCTCACACACACACATTTGGTGTGCATTTTTCTTTACGCGAGTTACCTTTCTTGTTAACACACTTGAATTTTTAAAAGAATTTATTGATTATAGTTACATAAAATACTTATGAATAATAATAAAAAAAAGATAAATATAAATTATGACAAATTAAAAGAGACTCAAGCAATAACAATGTAGGGATGTCCGTCTGTGGTCTGGTAACTTCCATATATAGTCCCTGGTGGGGCGCGGACCGAGAGGCGGTTTCCACCTAAGTTGCAGTCTTGAAGGTGATCCTGGCAGGTGGCTGGTTGCTGATTTGAAGGTCTAGTTGTTTACCCATCTATGAATAGTCTATTCTTCTATTTGCGCTGCTATTAATTAACCCATTCGTCAGCAACCTTGGGTGTTGAATCGGAATCTGTACTTCTTATATACATTGTATGAGTTGGCTATTGTTATCTCCTCCATCCATTAGAGAACGAAGCCTATGGTTCGTTCCGAATAGTCATCGGGAATCCAGTAATTGGTTTGGAGTTAGCAGTTTTCGTTTTTGATTGCTGCCAGATGTATCTTGAAGTTATTGTGATTATTGTTATTATTATCAATATATGAGGAAATACAATCTATATATAGGAAATAAAGGAAGCAAACAACTTACAGAATCGATGCTATTGCTACTGTCTTCATGACGTCTCCCTTGATCGGTTCTTTGGCTGTTAAGCGTTGAAACGCAAAGAATCAGTATACTTTTGGTTCTTCAGCACTATCCTACCGACTGCGCCAGTTAACTTTCTTGTTAACACACTTGAATTTTTATAAGAATTTATTGATTATAGTTACATAAAATACTTATGAATAATAATTAAAAAAAGATAAATATAAATTATGACAAATTAAAAGAGACTCAAGCAATAACAATGTAGGAATGTCCGCCCGTGGTCTGGTAACTTCCATATATAGTCTCTGGTGGGGCGTGGACCGAGAGGCGGTTTCCACCTAAGTTGCAGTCTTGAAGGTGATCCTAGCAGGTGGCTGGTTGCTGATTTGAAGGTCTAGTTGTTTACCCATCTATGAATAGTCTATTCTTCTATTTGCGCTGCTATTAATTAACCCATTCGTCAGCGACCTTGGGTGTTGAATCGGGATCTGTACTTGTTATATACATTGTATGAGTTGGCTATTGTTATCTCGCGAATCATGCTTTCATTGCAGTCGCCTTATCCAACTGGTTTTGCTTTACTCAGATTCTTGCCAACAATTTTTAAAGAGACAAACAGGTACATGTAATACACACTGATTTTTCAAAGACCTTTGATCAACTGGGTCATAATCTGTAGCCGCGGAAAGTACAAACCTTCGACATCTCGCATGCTTCGTTGGAGTTATTTCGGTCCTATTTAACCAAAGGAAAGAGAGAGAGAGAGCAATACATCTCGTATAAATCACAGTACCTTTTTCCTTGGAAAGTCGGGTCATATCCGAGCTGCAAAATGACTGGGTTGTGCTCAGGTCGTTTAGGATTGTTATTTCATGGAGGAGGGTGGTGTTCGACATGGTTCCTATGTCGACCCAGGCAACAAAACTACATAACAATCATGTAATTTGCATGTAACAGCGCGACATCGAACATCGCAGAGATGTAGTTTGTAAGGTCTATGCAAGTTACCAGAGCTAGGAAATGTCAGCAACTGCCAACATTGACAATACATCGCAGGGACATGACTGCTTAACATGCTGGAGACATCGCTGTGCTGTTAAGGATATGTAATTACTAATATTTCAATAATGTATCTAGACTCATCTCTAGCATGTAACTAAATAATATACTTGAAATGTCCTATGATATATTCCCAGTATATAATTCATACTTCATGGCTGTCATGTAAATTATATATATATATATATATATATATATATATATATATATATATATATATATATATATATATATATATATATATATATACTAAGTTCCTAATAATTATTGGTAATAATAAACGCAATCTACATCTGAGTTGAGAGTCTTAAATATTTATAAAAAAAATGATTGGGACAATAAAAACAACAGAGGAACTTCTAGAAAATGTAAATATATATTTTATACAACATACAAAACTATAAAATGTTCAGTAAAGGAAGAAAAAAAAACAAAATTCTCATATAGTATAAAAACAAAAATGAATTCTAAATATATACATAAATAGAAACTTCTAAAAAATGTAACATATATTTAATGCAGCACAAGACAATACATTTTCTAACTAACCCTAAATTTATAGATAAACACAGTCTCATAATATAAATATAAAACTTAAAATGAATTCCAAAGGTGTAAGTAAATGCAAACATTAAAAAATGTTAACATGTATTTTATGGACCACAAAACAATATTTTTTTCAGTAAACACTAAATAAAAAAACAAAATTCTCATAATACAAATCTGAAAGTAAAAATGAATTTAAAACATATGCATAAACTTGCTAGAATTTGTAAACATAGAAACAACAATGATTCCATATTGTCTATATAAATTAAAAGTTAAGCTGTAAATTTCCATTTCTTTAGTGAAATATGCTTTTTGTCATTTCTCTATTTCCGCTGTCTTGCTTGATGGAACCACTCCGAATCAGAAATTTCACACCCTTTTTCTTTTAGTAGGTTGTTATGCAGAATTACATCTGAAATTTCAGAAAGAGCTGTTAGTATTATTTTTATTGTTGTTTTATTAAAACACTGTGTCAAGCTTTGAGTCCACTGGAGGTATGGATGATAATATTAAAGACATAAATGATGATATTATTACTAATGCATCATCAACAATATTTTTAGGTAGTGGGAATTGATTAATAGCGGAAGTCGAATTCGGCTCGACATATGGAAGAGATGCAACTTCCCTATATTATTTTTATTGCAATCTAAAATTATTTCCCTGTATGACAATGAAGCATGACTGTTAATGTGTTTGTCTTTTAGGTTTCGCGTCTTTTTTGTCTATATGAAATCAGTGAAGTTACCTTTTGACATTTTACATTAAGAAATGGACGACCATAAAATTATCTAACTCAAATAGTTAACATAAACACCTCAGCATAACAATTGTTTCTTACCTTGTCCAACCCAAAAGTAATTCTGATCATGAAATGCCGATTAATAAAAATTGGCGCTAACTCTCGACAAAACCAGTGACACAATAACATATACGTGCAGTAAACATTTTGTCTAGATTCGCGATTTAAGCAGATATTTTTCTGTGGCGGTTTTACTGCTACTGCCTACTGCCATGTTAAATCCATGTACGCAAATGCTGTATTGTTTGTAAACAATCCATTTGATTTGCCAAACATATTAAATGTTCATCATATAATAAGTAGGGTATAAACTTAACCTAGGAAATGTACTTACTGGGTAATAGATATAATCTATATAGGTAGGTACTTACCTCGTAATTGTAATTGCAGGATAATGCTTAATGTACAAACACAAAAAACTTCTGCCTAAAACCTAAATTGCAAGAAATATGTATGTTGTATGTCATTGTCGTGCGTCACATGTCACAATAAAAGTTAAAAAATAACCAAGCGTCAATGCGATTTCAGCGATGACAAACGGTGTGGCGTGAATATGAACTGTAAATCTATAAAGTAACTGTCATCATGTGTTAATTACATGCTTAGCATGTTATTTTTCTGAAGTAACAGCGATATAGTGTATAATATCGCTAGCATATCATTAAAATTAACTTCTGAAATGTAAATTATTGCTATGTCGCCGTTACATACTTGGCATGTAAAGGTTAGCCATGTATCTCAAAAGTAACAGCTAACATCGCTAGCATGTACCAGTGTTATCGCAAAATCATAGGTAACAGAAAACAATCCCAGAAACATGACATGCATGTATCAGGATATGTCACATTGGTTACTTAAAAATAACATCTCAGCGATGTGAATATCACAATTGTGTTGCCTGGGGAGCACGTCGGAGCAACCCATACTGCAGAAGTATGTGTGTCTTGTAGAAGCGTCAATCATGCAATTTGCGTGGTTGTCTTTGCATGGTTGTCTACATAGGATTGGAGGATTTTCCTATTTACATTGACATTACGATAATTCCAATTGGGGTGTTTGGCATTTAAATCGCCAGTCATTGTTATGGATTGGTTGGTATCGAATAAGAGGAAATTACTTGATCATGAGATGTAAAGGGCGTGCATTTTCGCCATTTCTATCTGCATGTGAGGTGACACTGTAGAAAAAATTTAAAGAAAGGAGAGAATAAATGATGTAAACCATATCCCTGGTTTACATCATTTATTGTAGAATAAAATATTGAACATTGACATGTAATTAATTGATAAAGCAAAATGGTGGCAAATTTAAATTATTACCTATTAAATTGATATGTCATGTATAAATGTCAAAATTAAAGTAGTAGCTATTTTGGCATTTCTTTTACACATTTTGCAATACATACGGTTAAATTATGTTTTGGTGTTAAGTTTTATATGAAGACTGATCACAGAAATAGTGGGTGTTGAAAAAAAAATTACGATTACAGTAAGATCTAATGACATCAGTGCGATCCGGGCGGCAAAGTCGCGGACGAGCCCTGAGGAATAAAAAAAGATCTAATCAAAATTTCTAAGTGACATTTCAAGCTGGATTTGGCAGTTGAACAATTTGGAGAGAACTTTATCAAAATCATGTCATTTTAACATATGCAAGCGTATGCTTTAATGTATAAGATATAACGTATAGCTGTAGAGTAGATAAATAAATAAATAAATAAAAATTAAACGAATTATAAGGTTAAATGTAAAATAAAGAAAAACAATCAAAGAAGCTAATTTTACTTAACGTTGCATGTTGTAATTTAGGTAATGTGGCAGTGCTTCATTCCCAGAATGAAATGACTACTTAGGGTTGGTACAATTTCTTACGACGATTGAAGGTATTCTGTAGCTTCATGGGGTTGGTAGCATTATCCTCATTGCTCTGAACGGTGCTCTAGATGGTGCTCCGAAGACTGCTCTGAATGGTGCTTTGTGTGATGATTTCGCTGGTGTTCTGAACAGTGGATAGATGGTGCTCCGATTGATGCTTTGGTTGGTGCACTGAATGATGTTTACCTCGGTGTCCTAAATGGAATATTCTGGATGGAACTATAAGATTAATCTTACGGCAGAATCCTGCTCCTTGTGCACACTAGATGTGATAATTTTAATTAAATGCCATAAAAGAGGAACATTATGAATTTTGCGTTGTATAGAGTGTTTCACTTTAAAGTGGCGACAGTTTATTATTTCATAACGGGTCGGCAGATTCACAATTTTTTTTCTTTTTAAATAAAGTACTCCAAAAGGCAGCTCCACTTCCTAATATGCATTAATTTAAGATTCGCTTTTTGCATAGCCTACTACGATAACAAATACGACCACAAAAATGGCTGAAGCATATAAGGCTTTTTTTTGAAAGTGTCAAATAACTCTATCGATTTAGGCAGATCTGTAACCCACAAATTCCTAGTTTCAATGTAATCGCTTATACCGAGTGTTCACAACTTAAATGCAAAAAATGAAAAAAATTGACTTTTTGTAAACTCTACTGAGTGCCTTGCAAATATTAAAATGGCAATAGACTAACAGTTACCTAGTATATCAACTCACGCAATAATATCCGCATATCTTATACAGAGTATTCATAATAAATACGAAAATATCGAAAAACTCGGCCTGACAGTTTTGTTATTACATGCGCCCCGAAGTTTGAAAAATAAGTCGTTTTTTTATATGTCAACAACACACCACAGGGCTTACAGCCTAAATACTATCGTACCGTGGGTGTCGACAAAGAGGAAAGAGGCAACTTGTTAATTCTGGACTTGAAGGTTTGGAGGTTCGGAGGAGAAGGAAAAACATGTGCCGGCAACGAATCCCACAAAGTGGAGGTTCTCGGGACAAAAGAACGGGTATAACAAGATGCTCTATGTCTGGTAACCTGGACAGTAAAAGGGTGCATTTGCTCTGTTCCCCTGGTAGATCTGTTGGGGGCAGCAGGTGGAGGAACTATCAAAGAAAGCTCCTCTAAACAGTGCCCGTACAGATATCTATAAAAGAGAGAGAGAGAGAGAGAGAGAGAGAGAGGGGTCACCAAAGGCATGTCGGTGAGCAAGGAATGGAGTCCAGGATAACGAGTATAGAAGCGGCAGCGGCACCCCAGATGTGGGAGCAGTATTTAAGGTTTGGCCTCATTTGTGAAGTATATAAGATGTAGAGATTAGCTGGTGAAAAGCATTTGCGATTTCGGAAGAGGAAACCTAATTTCTTAGCAGCCGCTTCTGCAATTGATGTGACATGTTGGTGGCAATTAAGATTTCGAAGTACAGAAATGGCAACAAGTGAAAAGGACTTATTACTTTGAATAACTTGTTGTTCATTGTGATGGGTCTAAGGCTGGTCGGCTTTGGATCCTTTCATGAGGACGGGTTGTACTCGAGCAGTTTTCCAGTTACTAGGGAATATGTCTCTATTGTAAGATGTCTGAAACAGACGAGTCAAGACAGGAGCAAGTTCTGGTGAGCATTTTTTAAGAACAATAGCTGCGATCTCGTCAAGGCCAGAGGCTTTTCTGGTATTAAGAGAGGAGAGCATCTTTCGTACCTGTTTAGTTTTTAAAATGATATCCGTCATTTTAAGCGCGAGATGGGGACTGTTGGTGGTTGAACATTTGGAGGTGGGTTGAGAGTAGAATTGCCGGCGAACAACGAGGCAAAAAGTTCAGCCTTGCCCAGGGCGGTAGACTTGCAGATTCGCTAATTTTACTGCCATGCAAAGACAACTGTGTCAATAAGAGCCTCTTTTGCATCTGCAACAAGTATCACTGTAAGAGGTTTAGACATTTTGCTTTTAAAAAATTGTCAAATGTTTCGAGAACAAAGCCTTATTTACCGCTGTAGAATCATCAGAAGCCGCAAAAAATTTGCAGTAGACATCGCCGTCACTGATAAGCTAATTCCATTATTATTAAAAGCTAGCTGGTTTATTCATAAGCTTTCATTCTAGTAAAACGTTCATAAAGTGTAGTTTCTGTTTAAGTAGTATACTATTTCATTTTTTAAAGCAATGTACCAATCTACTTGTTATTCATAAGTTTTTGTAAGATGTTTTACGTTGATGAATTATAGAATAATGTGAAAACTTAGCGGAAACTCGAGAAAATTTTCTCTATTAAAACATTAGCTCGCCAAAAGTACAGCTGACGTAAATGTTTTCTTAAAGTTTAAATTTATCGTTAGTATTTTAAAGACTGGACTATAAACTACGTTCCACAGGTTTTATTAACCAGGTTTGCACTGCATTTTGTGATTTAAGATAAGCAAACTGTCTTACTCTTTCCACTCCAGACCTGTAAATGGTGAGCTTGCAGATGATATTCATAATTAATTTACTCTGCAGTTTTGATCATCTCCACTAAATATAATAGAAAATGATACGCCTGTATGTGTGTTTCGTATTACTTAACTACATATTTATTATCGAATTTTCTTAGAAAAAAATTACTACTGGGAACATCCCAACTTTTAAATTTTTTAAAATTTCTTCAAATGAGCGCGATCTAGGACCCCTAGATCCCATATCCGGATCAGTTTTAATTTATATATATATATATATATATATATATATATATATATATATATATATATATATATATATATATATATATATATATATAGGATGGCGCATTGAAAACGAAACAGACCCATTGGCGTTAAGATATTATTTTTAAGAATCGCAGTAACATGTCAATTTTAATATTGAGGGGGACATGTTTTGACATGAAACTCAACTTTGTCAGATCAACGGCTTAAGGGTGGTGATAACAACCATTATATTTTAAATAGGGAACATGGGTCGACTGTTACATCATTTGAAAGCCCTTTCTTTTATGAAGTCAGCACACTAATTTTTTTAGAAGTTTTATCAACTCAAATTATTAACAGTTGAAGATGCAAAAACGCATTTCATTCGTTGTGATAAGAAATGCACTAATTAGTCATTTTTTTGTTACAATAACTAAAAAATAAAACCAAACGTTCAAAAATGTTTATTCAGTTAAGTAATTGTTCAAATTGTTGACCACCAGCTTCCATACAAAAGTACACATTTTGTTCAAAACAAGCTATGACAGTCTGGAGCATTTGTGGAGTTATTAGACGGCATTCTTCAACAATGCGTCGTCGTAATTCCTCCAGAGACTCCTGTTCTGTTGCGTAAATTCTACTCTTTAAAAGGCCCCATATAAAGAAGTCTAAAGGAGTTAAATCCTGTGATCTAGGGGGCCACTCCATAGCACTCCATAGCACCTCTACGTTGTTCAAAAACTCTACCTAACACGTTGTGAAAAATGCGGATGAGCTCTATCTTGTTGAAACGCTAATTGATTTTCTGGATAGCGATCATCATTTTCATCAATGCCAGTTCGTAGAGGGTAAACGATATCTTCTAGTAACTTCAAATACGTCTCGCCATTTAAATTGCCATCAGAAAAAATTGGTTCGATTAAACGGTCTCCAAAAATGCCAGTCCAGACATTTAATTTCTGTGTAGTTTGATTGTGGACTTCGTGAAAATTTCTTGGATTATTATCTGCCCAATAACGACAATTATGACGATTGACTGTAGAGTTTAATAAAAACGTACATTCGTCTGAAAAACAGATATTAAACAGAATGTTCCCGTTATCAGCTATTCGTGCAGTCATAACTTCACAAAACTCCAGCCGCCGATCAAAATCATCTTCATTCAGTTGTTGTAGAAGATGAATTTTATACGGGTGAAATTTATGATGCTTCAATATTCGCTTAATAGTTCTTCTTTTAATGTTTGAAACAGTGGCCAATTTTCTCGTGCTCAAAGTTGGGTCTGCATCAATTTGTCCTAAAATCTCAATCTAAGTAGTCTCATTTCTAACCGAAAATTCACGTTCAGGATCCCGTTTTTTGTTGACTACTGAACCACTTTGTCGAAACTTTGCAACTAACTCCAAAATGTATTTTCTGTTAACATGTCTGTTCGGATGTCGTAAATTATACAAATTTTGCGGTACGGTTGGCACAGTCATCGTGTTTGAAAAAAAGAGTAATAATTTCAATTCTTTCTTCTACAGAATACACCATTGTGAAATTAATTTTCGGTAGTACTATCAAGTATCAAACCGACCGATAAACTGAAATAATAAATCGCATTTCTCTCATTCCGATAAGAAATCTTCTGATAGTCAATTAATTGTTTACAAACCAACAAAACATTGACTATCAGCACATTTCTTAGTAGAATGAGTGAAATGCGTTTTTGCATGTTCAACTGTGAATAATTTTTAAATGAGTTGATAAAACTTCCAAAAAAATAGTCTGCTGAATTCATAAAATAAAGAGCTTTCAAACGATGTAACACTCGACCCACGTGTCCTATTTAAAATATAAGGGTTGTTTTCACCACTCTTAAGGGGTTAATGTGACAAAGTTGAGTTTTATGTCAAAACATGTTCCCCTCAATATTAAAAAAAATCAAAGACGCAGCAACTGCGTTATGGTACTTAATTTTCATAGAATGGCACCAAATATTTTATAACTTTTTTTTTCTTGTAACATATAAATCTAAATTTTTGTGTATAGTTTACTTTTTATATCGTAAATCTACCTACCAAATTTGGTTATCATAGCTTTTTAATTTTTTTAAATAAAAAATTTTTTCGGATGAAAACTCAAAATTTCCCTGGAAAACCTCGTCAGATTTTCCTGACTAACGAACTTATCCAAGCCACTTACAAAAGGAAGGTACGTGCCAAATTTTATCAAGATATGCTTATTATTTTTTGAGTTATCGGTGTGATACATATATATATATATATATATATATATATATATATATATATATATATATATATATATATATATATATATATATATATATATATATATATATATATATATATATATATATATATATAAACATCTAAAAATTGAAACTGACACTGGATATGGGTTCTAGGGGTCCTAGTTCGCGCTCATTTGCAATTTTTTTTTCAAAATTCAAAAGTCGGGATCTCCATTAGTGAATGTTTTCTACGAAAATTGACTAATGACGTGTTTCAGCGTTTCTTAAAAAAAATTCTCTGGATGCAAATCGGTCTGTTTCATTTTCAATATTAAACCCTATATATATATATATATATATATATATATATATATATATATATATATATATATATATATATATATATATATATATATATACATGTATGTATGTATGTATGTATGTATGTATGTATGTATGTATGTATGTATGTATCACACCGACAACTCAAAAAATAATAGACCGATTTTGATAAAATTTTGCACGTACCTTTCTTTTGCCAGTGGTTTGGATAAGTTCGTTAGCCAGGAAAATCGAACTAGCTGCTCCGGGAAAATTTTGGGTTTCCTTCCTAGAAAAAAATTTTATATCAAAAAATTGAAAAGATATGGTAACCTAATTTGGTACGAATTTAGGATATTAAAAGGGAACCACATACCAACATTTTTATTTCTATATTAAAAGAAAAAAAAGTAAAAAAAAAAATATTTGGTGTCTTATCATTTCTATGAAAATTCACTACCATAACGGACTTGCTGCGTCCAGACTATTTACTGTATATACAGATACTTACATACATATATACAGGGTGAATCACCGGAAACTCTATTGATTGGTTATGGGGAAACCATCATCAGGAAAAATCTAAAAATTTGGTACTGTACTAACACAATTGGGGCCCATTCGGCTAAAATATTTTCAGATTAGTGGTATTTCCAGTTATTCCTCAGTTAAAATTGTACACCCAGTGTACTATAACATTTTGAGATTCTGAATAGTTTTTGTGTATAATGTCGTATACCTAAGTCTTCTTCTTCTTGACATATTCGAACTTGTATGTCAAAATTCACGTGTTCAGACCGAAACATATTGTTATTTTAGTAGATCTGAGATCTCTCTGAGGCCTAGGGTTGAACAAACTGAGACCTTAGAGACGATCTCCGGCGAGATTTGGGGAGCAGACAGATTGAGGCCCCGCTATCGAGCTTTAACAACCCAACACATATTTGTCCACCGCTTCAAGGAGTAGGCAGATTGAGGCCTTCGAGTGTCCTTAAATATTTCCTTTACCTCTTGAAAATGGCTCCAAAACAGGGGCCGAAACGGCGAGTTTTAATAAATTCCGGACGCGGTTCAACCCAAGAACCAAGTATCCAAGTATCTATCTACCTATATATATATATATATATATATATATATATATATATATATATATATATATATATATATATATATATATATATATATATATATATATAGATATATATATATATATATATATATATATATATATATATATATATATATATATATATATATATATGTAAGCACAGATCTCCTCATTACTAAATTTTTCGTTTTACGAAAAACTCACTAAAAATAAAAGTTTCGTGGGAAAGCTAACCCAAACCGTAAATTATCATCTAGGACGGATGAAAAATAGTTTATAGTTGTACTGATTTAGATATCCGTGTAGATAGAGCCAATATTCTCAACGGATGGCTCGCTTAGAGACAAATGAGTCAACATCATTTGTGCAGATGCACGTCATAATCCTTCCGCAACGCCACTCTTTGGCTAGACGCTCGAAACTCCCCCCAAGAAAATTAATAACCAGTTCAATAGAAGTTTTCAAAGTAAATTTCCGTTACCGGTCGCCATTCTATTTATTACTCGATGTTTCCTTATCCCAGCAGACGACTATCGTATCTCGTTATATTAATGTATTTATCTTCCCGCGGCATTATACCAGTAAGCCGACCAAATAGCTATATATGAGTTTATTCATCTCGATATTTACTTTCCACATTATCTCTTTTCACCAATATGTCTCACTTCCTTTACGAAATAACTGGGATTTAGTGTGATATTGAGGATTTAACACACCACTCTCTCCTTTCCATTCTCTCTCGCTTTACTGCCAAACTACGTTGATAGGAGTTTATATATAAAATATGGCGGTGAAATGTTTCTCGCAAGTCACCAATTTCATATTCTCTTTTGTCGAATCGCGTCGATTTACATTTATTTTGTTATAATTAGTGTGCTAGGCTCGATTTTTAGTGAATTTTTATTTAAAAAAATTCACTAATAGAGAGGTATCGATGGCGAGACTTTGGAAATTTTTTTTTCAAATGAGCGCGAACTAGGACCCCTAGAACCCATATCCGGGGTCAGTTTTAATTTTTATATGTTTAGATATATATATATATATATATATATATATATATATATATATATATATATATATATATATATATATATATATATATATATATATTTATTTATTAATTTATTTATTTATTTAATACAAATACATAACGGGAATTATACCAAATTAAGAGTATGATCACAATATAAAATACATAGCATACACTAGTAAAATTAACATCGTAAAAGTACTACTAATTACCAAGCAGCGATCCAACGTGTCCCAGCTCAGACTCACCACAGCACAATATGTCTATTGACTGATGCACGCTGTTATAAATGGAGCACGATCTGTAAATCGGTGAGTTAAACCTAACATTGGTCCTAGGTGGCGGTAGATAAAAGAAGTCTGTTCTTCTAGAGTTGACTCTAGGGATGTGAAAAAGCAGATTGCCCAACAGCGGGATACACCCGATCCAGGCATATTCCAGATGCGGTCGCATATAGGCACCGAACAGGAGCCTCAAAATGACCGAGTAATGAAAGAAACCAGAATTGCGAATACGAAATCCAAGTGTCTTCGATGCCCTAGCAATAGCATGTTCATAGTTCTCCACGAACGAGAGTTTCGAATCAAAGACAACATCCAACTCTTTTACCAGCAACGAATGAGAAGATTTTTACATCATCCGCATACAGAAGTTGGGGTAAGTCGATAACATCCGAAATACCATTGATGAACAGACTGAACCGCAAGGGTCCCAGAACAGATCCCTGAGGAAAACCTGATTCAGCCAAGACCCCCACGGACTGACATCCATGATAGTGGAAAACACTAATTCGATCAGGAAGATATGGTTCCATAAACTTCAGTCAGTTCGGTGAGAAATCCATGTTATCCAGTTGCCTCAAAAGAATATCGTGATTTAATCTATCAAAGGCGCTGGAGAGGTCCAGGTAGATAACATCCGTCTGTGACCCGTTGTCCATAGCAGCAGATATATATTCAGTTATGCTGATTAAGTTAGTGGTCGTGGAGCGGCCCCTCGGGAAGCCAAGCTGAGCGCTGCTAATTACATTTTTTACCGCAAACGAAATTATCTGATGCAGGACAATCTCGAACACTTTCGCAAATTGTCCATTATAGCAATTTGTCAATGATTGAGTACAACAAAGCATAGACCCTGTGGCAGTCTTCATCTACATTTAAGAACTGGGCAAGGGAAGTCCAGTCAACTGAAGAGAGGTGGTTATATAAACCATGAAAATTGGCTTTACGAAAGGAGTATCGGAAGGATGTAGGTATGTTCACAGCGTGTTTGTTCATCGGACGTTCAATTGTAAGTGTTATCTCAAGCGCAGGATGATGACCATCCTCGTCCACCAATATGTCAGAAGCACCAAGCACACAACCACTCGCATTAGTGAAAACAAGGTTAAGAAGTCTGCCGTTGGTATTTCTGATCGCGTCCAGTTGTTCCAACTGAAAAATATCTTGCAATGAAAGAATGTTGCGCAATTTATTAGTAACTGGAGCTCCATCTATATGAGCAGCATATTCCGGAACATTGAAATCGCCCAAGATTAATAACATGGAGTTCAAAAGAAATTCGCAGGCACACAAAGCATCAAAAATCACGTTGAAAGCAAAAGCAGTGGTGTTAGGCACCAAATAGGTCAGAATAACGAACAGGGGAGAATGGGTTACATATATCTTGACGCAAATAATATCTATCAGTGGTAGACTGATAAGATCCGCACTAGAGATGTCCACAAAATTTGCGTTATAGAGCGAATTGACGGCCAGTAGGATACCCCCACCCCGGCCAAGACCAGTATGCTCAAATTTCCTGTCCGATCTGAAAATGGTATAACCACTTCCAAGTATTTCAGAGTTATCGACGTCAGAGTCAAGCCACGTCACAGTAAATGCTAGTATGTCATAATTACAGGAAAGTGCAGCATTGTACGGCGGGCCAAGCTTATTCTTAATACTCCGTGGATTCTGCAGATAGACACATAATTCCTGCCTACAAAAGTTATCGCCTGCTACTGACGCACGCACATATGTCTGTGATTGCTATGTAGGAAAAACATCAGCCTTTAAATTGGCCAATGCTATTCTGTAGGACGAGCACTCATCATGATTCCACGCGCAATGACCAACGTTTAAATCAGTTTTATGCCTTTTATTGTGATTTAGGCAGTTAAGACAGGATAACGACTCACTTTTGCAATCCTTAACTTCATGAAATTCACCGCACCTGGGACAAACGACTCTATCAGATTCACACCTACCCGCAGTATGATGAAATGAATTGCATCTATAACAGCATAAGACCTCTACCGCATCATAAACTGAACAAGAGTCCAAACCCACTAATAGATGTCCAGCATTTATAGCCGTGTTGTAAGCTGTGTGATTCACTTGGACCACTGATGGGTATACATCTTTGTTTTTTCTTAAAGGCGTTACAGAGACAATCTTACTAGTGTCAGACTGAGAAAAGATGCCACTGTTCTGTTTCACAAGATAGTCAGATAGAACCTCTAAGGGAATTTTCTCCGACATGCCAACAATTCTAAGTCTAGGCCTAACAGTCCCCAGTCTGCGGATAACGTAGTCCTCCGAAAGCCTGGAATCCATCAAACCCACCAGTATCGAAGCCTCTTCTACTCTGCCACAGCTAAGAATAAAGCCACCATCCTTGATATGCTTTATTTTATTAACATAGATATCAGACTTAACCGGATACGCATTCTTCAGAATGTCAGACTTTGTGTCCCTGTTGGTCTGTGACTTCTTAGGCCGCACAAGAACAGATGATTAAGTAGATGCCGAAGCAGCCGAAGCATAAGTAGCACCTAGATTCCTGGCAGATTCCATCGAAGACAGATGTGCCGGCGTGGCCACTGGGCCCGTAGGGTCAGCAAACGACGACAAACTAAATTCCGCAGGCTGGCTATATCTTCACTTTGCTTCATGATGACATCACTTAGGTTAGAAATGGTTTTCTTCATGTCTCTCCTTTCAGAAATGTAGTTGTCCTCCAGTTTCATCAACCTACACATAATATCACCCATGGAGAAGTGGTCGCCACTATCAGCAGCATTCACGGCAGTCGTAAACCCAGACTGCACTACAGCAGCAGCAGCTGGACCCACGCACCCCCCGCAGCACCACAGAGATAAACGGTTGGTTTCTTGTCTGAGCGCACAAAACTCTTCGATCGACATGCGGGCACACCGCACGTAGAACCAGCGACTACATCTAGAACGTATCAATGTATCATCGTGTCTGCCGCATTTATGACTACGGACACCAAACTCAGGCATTTTCCCAAACTTTTAACTAGTTACTAAAAAGGAGTAAAAAATTGAAGTCTGCCAACATTTTACCTCTTTTCAACGCAATTTCACTACAATTATCTCCTGCATAAAATTCAAGATGAGCAACTAACAGTTCAAAACAACAATGTAGATCAACTTAAAGGATACAGACAGCACAGTTTTCCTACTTCAAGCGGGATGATTGCACAACACTATTATACAAGTCTCAAAATCCGAATTTGATTGCCGCTTTTTACCACTAAACGTCACAAAATAAATCTAGAGCATAAACACCGGTTTACATGCGATTTATACCGTTCAATATATATATATATATATATATATATATATATATATATATATATATATATATATATATATATATATATATATATATATATATATATATAATTCTTTTTAGGTAAAATCTATGACTTTTATCTTTTTGCTCTTTCAAATTTAGCTGATAAACAGCAAATATAAAATAGGACCATTAGGCCCCGTTTAAAAAATTTCGGAGTAGGGCATGCAACTACGACAAACTAACTAACCTATCTGGCCAGATACATATATATTGATATATTTAAGGACTTTAGTTCATAATAACTGATTTATCGTCAACACTGACAAACCAGCAATATCTCACTGTTTAAGTTTTAGATAGTTAAGAAAGTTTATTATTGTGTTTTACTTCTGTCTGTTATTGACACAAACTTCCTTATCAGTTTTTATTCAGCTCCCCCACAGCATAAACAACAAACAGACAATGATTGTTTTAGTGAATATCGAGATAACGAGCTAATAGCTGCCGACTTAAAGTGTACTAAGCGTCTGAAAAATGTAAGCTTTTGGTCAAAATCACACCAGAAAAAGTAAGTAGCCCCTTTGATTAACTTTTTATATTCTCAATGTATCGTCATCGTTGCAACATCATTGTTTTAACTAGTCGAGTAGCCAGCATAATATCAGAAAAAGATTTGACAAAATCTTTATTTATGAATTGGGTTATCCAAATTCTACTTAAAACTAATTTTTGTAAGACAACCTTATAGAAAAGACCTACAAGTATTTTAAATGTTCAGTAGTTATTTTAATCTAAGCCGAACAAAGACTTAATTTGAAAGAGAAACTTGTAAGCGGTAATGTCACAGGGTGGAACAAACTTAAAGTATTTATCAAATAATCAAGTTTTAATGAAAGTTGGATTCTTGCAAATTTTCTTGGAACGGAAGTGCTGTGCAAAACGAAAAGATAAATTAAGCAGTTTGTTGGTACATCAAATAGAATGTAATATAATAAATTAGTGCCCACAAACTCAAGCCCCGCTAATTCGTCTAATTTGTAATACAACAGTAAATATACAAAATGCGAACAAAACCAAACCCAGCTGCTAAAATAACTCGTTTACTTTCCTAAACCTTATATATCACGATAATTGTTTAGAGAATAAATTTTCTTCAGTCGCAAAGCCCCCTGCCTGCATTTCCGAATTTGTTAATGGAAAATACTGTGGCGTAATTTAAGGCGCAGACACTTCGTTGTATATTTAATCTGCGTATAAAGAATTCAGTGATTTTCGGCATGAACACAATGAAATTTTATGCTAAAATCAAGCAGGCTGTGGTCCAATTAGTTGGAACATTCCCTCATTAAAACATCTATTAAGAGGATCTTTTGTGAATTCGAGTCTCGCCGGAGATTGTTAGCTTTGTTCCCGTGAAAGGTTTCCAAATACACAAATATTAAAATATTATCTATGTGTTCTGTGAATATGCTGAGCGCACAAATATGTAGGCTACACTAAATGTGACGAAGTTGAATTTAAATATACCAGGTATCTGCGAAGTTATTAGTCAGGCTATAGCTTTACTCATTTCAAATTTTAAAAGCCTGGACGCAGCAAGTGCCTTATGGAAGATTATTTTCATTAAAATGGTCTTAGTAGCAAATATGCCTCTTTAATACAAGCAGGCATCAATTTGGTGACCGGTATAACCTATATAGTAGAAACAAACCCCATATTTTATCAAAATAATTTATTCCTTGAAAATTTACAAAAACTTTCCGAAAATAAACTTTAAATGTTTCCGAGAAATTTCGTTTCCTAGCCGACGAACCATAGGTCTAATGTCAAATTTAGTTATTGAATTTTGAAGCATTTAATGAAAATTCACTACCAAAACGCACTTACTACGTATCGAATTTTTTACAAACATGCATCACATTTCGATAAAAAAATTCAAAAATGCAATAAAAAATGTAAAAAAATTAGGTATCACCAACGTCTTATGAGCCAACCTGTGACTGTCAAAATAATTTTATAAGATGCAGGTCAAGACACCCTATAATTAACATATACAATTTTTTCTCGGATCTTGAACAATAACAATTATATTAAGCTTTACCGTAGAAAGTGTCACCCTGTATATATGTAACTAGAAAGTAAACTCGAATATGGATTCTAGGGCGCCTAGTTTCCACTCATTTGAAGAAATCTTTTTATAATTCAAAAGTCGCGGTCACCTCGTTAACGAATTTTTTCTACGAAAATTACGTAAAAATTATAGACCGTTAAACTGTAAACTTAACTAAAACTACTGTCAAAGCATCAGAGAAAGGGTCTATTTGAAATGAAGTCTCCGAAACAATTTTACAATTCTATTTGTTTGTTTTTCAGATTAGGTCCAATATCATGGCAGATTTTCAAAATGACTCAAAAAAGCTTATTTCCTTTCAAATATTAATTAACAAATATGGAATTGATTATACACAAGTTAAATGTTATTTAACCAGTAAGCTTAAATTCATATTGATCATAATTTTCTAACCTGTTTGTTCTAAAATCAATCAAATTCTTTAAAATCATTGACTACTTATATTTGAAAGGACACAAACTTTTCTCAAGTTAGTCACTATTCAAAATTTCCCCATATTAACAAAATCAGGCATATTATTTTTACTTATTCTATTAAACAATTTGATTACAAAAAAGTCTGGACGCAGCAAGTGCGTTATGCTGGTGAATTTTCATAAAAATGTTTTTAATGGCAAATATGTATCTTTTTTTTAATAAGCAGGCATCAAATTTGGCTTCTAGTATAACCTATACAGTAGAAAGAGTGTGCCATGTTTCATCAAAATAATTTTATTAATTAAAAATGTACAAAAATTTCCGAAATTAAACTTAAAGTGTGCCCAAAAATATTGGTTTCTTGGTCAACCTTATAGGTTAATAGCAAATTGAGCTATTCAAATTTAAAGCAATTAATGAAAATTCGCCATCATAACGCACTTGCTGCGTCCCGAATTTCTTTTCTTACAAACATGCATTATATTTCGATGGAAAATGCAAAAATGCAATAACATTAGACGCGTTGGATTAAAAAAAAAGAAAATTTGTGTCACCAACGACTTATGGGCCATCCTGTGATTGTAGAAATATTTTTTGAAGATGTATCTCAAGACATTCGATAATTAATGTATACAATTTTTTTTGGTATCTTCTATAATAACGGATATATTGAGCTTTATTGATTTTTTACGAAAATTCGACAAAAATTATGTCCCATTAAACGATAAACTCTATAGCTTAGGCTACTGCCAAAGCATCAGAGAAAGGGTCTATTTGAAATGAATTTTCTGGAAATATTTTAGTTGAATGAAAGGCGTAGACGGTTGAAGCTAAGACTTCAGGCTTTGTAAAACATTCTTATCGGGACATTTTCTTTTCAAAGCTCGTATTAGTGCCAGATTCTTTGTTTAAGTGTTGCCAATTTTGACATTTTAGATTGCGACTTTGACGTTTCTAGGAAAACTCCAATTTATTTTTGTTTAAGTACCTACCACTTTTTTAACTTCTAACCTATAAAGCTACATTTTGGTAGGTAATTTACCAATAATGATATAAACCATCGTACCAAATTTGGTTGCCCTTTCTTTGTTATTTCCGGAGATATAATTTTGTGTGTGTCTATCACACCGATAACTCACAAAATAATAGGCCGATTTTGATAAAATTTGGTATGTAGCTTCCTTTTATAAATGGCTTGGACAAGTTCGTTAGTCAGACAAATCGGACGAGGTTTTCCGAGAAAAATTTGAGTTTCCATTCAAAAAAAATTTTTCGCAAAAAATACAGAAGTTATGACAACCAACTTTGGTAGGTAGATTTACGATATAAAAAGTAAACTATACACAAAATGTAGATTTCTATGTTAGAAAAAAAAAAGGTTATAATAAAATATTTAGTGCCAGATCATTTCTATGAAAATTCACTACCATAACGCACTTGCTGCATCCAGGCTTTTTTTAAATGTGTTGTGTGTGATCTGGGTTTTCCAAGTCTACTTATCAGTGATTATCACATGTTCCAATATTCATTTAGTGTATATACGTAAGTGTTTAAATTTAAAACTCGTCGCCAACGTACCCTCCATGTGACGTCATTTCTTTTCAGTCATTATGTCATGATAGGAGACGCCCTCTGAACTTAATTTCATAATGTGTTGATGCTGCTAGAAAGTTTAGAAACATTAACTCCGTAGAAATAATTACTTTGGCGTTCATAGAATAAGGCGATAAACAGACTGCTCGAGTACAACCCGTCCCCAAGAAAGGATCCAAAGCGATTCCTAGCAATTACAGGTCTATTTCTCTCCTTTCAGTCATCTCTAAAGTGATGGAAAAGTATATAAACACCGAATGACTAGAATTTCTTGAAAACTACAGTCTAATCCACGACAGGCAGTATGGATTCCGATAGCGCAGATCAACTGCCGACCTCCTTTCCTTTGTCACCCATTCTTGGAACAAGTCTATGAAAGTACACGGTGAATCCCAGATTGTCGCTCTAGACATATCCAAAGCATTCCACTAGGTCGGGCACGCAACGATGCTTAATAAACTATCGGCCTATGGCCTACCACCAAAACTCTGTATGTGGACAGCAAATTTCCTCTCCAACCGGAGCATTTCTGTTGTCGTGGATGGACATTCTTCAAAACTGTATCCAATGAATGCAGGAGTTTCTCAAGGTTCAGCTTTAGCCCCTACTTTGTTTCTTCTCCACATCAATGACCTCCTCTCTAGCACATCCAACCCAGTTCACAGTTATGCGGACAACAGCACCCTCCACTCAAATATACGATATTCTTTAGCCCAATTAGATGAGGATCGCAGACTCATGGAGGGTTCTATCTCCGTAGATGTCCAAAAAATATTAGACCGAGGAAGTAGAACTCTTGTACAATTCAACCCCACCAAATCACAGTCTTGCATTCATTCTCATAAAAGATACACCAGCCCTAGATTCATCACAATAAACAACCAAGTTATTCAAAGTAATGAGTCCTTTTCACTTGTTGGCATTTCTGTGGATCGAAATCTCAATTGGCACCAACATGTCACATCAATTTCACAAGCGGCTGCTAAGAAATTAGGTTTCCTCTTCCGAGCTCGCAAATACTTTTCACCAGCTAATCTCTATACCTTATACAATTCACAAATAAGACCAACCCTCGAATACTGCTTCCACATCTGGGGTGCTGCTGCCGCTTTTACACTCGCTATCCTGGACTCCGTTCAGAAGAGAGCTATACGTCTCATCGATGACCCTACCCTCATCCAAAGGCTGCCATCGCTTGCTTTACTGACGTTCCGTTGGTGACCTCTCTCTCTTTTATAGATATCTACACGGGCACTGCTCAGAGGAGCTTTCTTCTATAGTTCCTCCACCTGCTGCCCCCAACAGATCGACCAGGGGAACAGAGCGAATGCATCCTTGTACTGTCCAGGTCACCAGCCATAGAACATCTTGTTATGCCAGCTCTTTTGTCCCAAGGACTTCCAAGTTGTGGAATTCCTTGCCGGCACATGTTTTTCCTTCTCCCCCGAACCACCAAACTTTCAAGTCCAGAATTAACAAGTTGCCTCTTTTCTCCTTGTCGACACCCACGGTACGATATTATTTAGGCTGAGCCCTCATGGTGTGTTGTTGAAATAAAAATAAATAAAAAGAGGTGGTAGTAAAATATGTAGATTCACAGTTATGTAGATCGCGAAAGTTGGAATACCTACAACGTTAACTAGGCGTTTATTGGATTTATTAAATCGACTTTTGTTTCCTTCAGGAGACAAAAAAAGGTCTGCCTAAGTAAGTATAAAACTCACTTTTAAGCTTGTTTTTATATCGCTACTCTTCTGCGTCTAATACAGTTACCGGTAAATAAATATCTGATTAAGTTAATGGCAAACTTAAGTATCATCTTCTAACGTTTAGGGAGCCTTGAATGTGAAGATGTCTGAAGTGTAAATCATTATTGACACACTGTTTCTCTATTATCTGGAGATATTGAATTACGTCTCGACTAAAGAATACGATTTAACTTCATTACTCTACAATCTGTCCCTATTTGGCATTTTGTTCGTAACTAAAATGTAACAAGATTAATCGCTCACAAGCAAACGATCATGTTGTTGGCAATGCATTAGACAAAATTACAGCGAGCCATTTCTCTCAAATTACTTTAGAAGAATATATTTTTATAGAATTACATTCTACAACGACGAATGATAAGAATAAGTGAGCATCAATCATTCACACGTCAGGGGAATTTTCAAGAAAATCAGTCAATACTTTGAGTGGTAACTGATTGCAGATAATGTGATTGTATGGATGTTCTAATATAGGAGAAATGTTACTCGTTATATGTATGATAATACTGACCCGGTACTTATATTATTATCAAAAAAGTCTGAATGCAACGCTGCATTATGGGGGGAAAATATTATATAAACGCTTTTAATATGAATAAGTCATTCCCTTGAACACTATGACACCAAATTTTGTGGATAGCCTATTTTATACATTGTGTCCCAAAATGGATGGGAATGTATTGCTATCTCCATTATTATAGGGAGACGGTTAAATTAGCAATGTCTTGTAGAATTTCATGTTCGTTCCAAATATGGCTTGTATTTTGCCCCGCCTCTTTTCGTTTTAGAATTATTTTGAAAAAACCAAAAGTTGTCGATTTCTTTTTTCTTCAATATCTAAGTAGGCGTTGATCTGACATGTCTAAGACTTGCACATTATCAGGACACTTTTTACAGAGTAATCTTTTTGTGCTATTCTCAACTTTGTATTGTCATTTGTTTTTGAGCTACAGGTATCAACGTTTGTTTTTATTATGACAGCCATATTGGATAATTTGTTCATGTAATAGCCTGTGAAAAGAGCTTTCCAATGATGTACAACATGCTTCAGAAATCATGTAATTGGACTGACTTGAGCAAAACCGTTTTGACGATAGTCGGCTATGCAATCCAATACCAAAAAACAAATGACAAAAAAAGTGTTCAAAAATCAATACTTAATTAGGTAATAATGCTAGGTAATATTATGTCAAACAGTTTAATAATGAAACCCGGCAGTAACAAATAGAAACCTAAACTCCGCAAAACAATACAATTAGAAACGGAACTCAACAAATAATAAAATAGAAACTTAAAAATACACTAAATAGAAAATTGACCAATATGGCCACCGTTTTGCTCAATGCACTCTTACACCTTTTTGAAACATGCCTGGAAATCTGGTGAGGTTGTTTTGGTTAATGTGATTTATAGCTTCCATGACTCTGTTTCGTAATTCATTGATATTTTGTGGTGGATCGAATTTATACACATCATTCTTCAGAGTAAACCAAAAATAAAAATCCATGGGTGTTATATCAGGACTTCGAGCACACCAGTGAACCGGCCCATTGTTACAAATGACACGATTATTAAAATTTTGGTACAAAAATCCTTTGATCATCCTAGCATTCTGAGCTGCACAACCTTCTTGTTGGTACCAAATCTCGTCTAAATTATCATGAGCTCTTCTAATTGTTGGTAAGATATAATGTCTCAATAGATTAGGATACCATTCCCCAGTTCAATTATTTTTAAAAAAGAATGGATCAACAATGAAGTAACCTGCATTTTTTTTAAAGTTAACTGTCTAATCTACAAATAAAAAAACCGTTTTTTACCTAATAAGCCGCACCAAACACTAATACCAACTCTGTCTTGCAATCGTCTTTCTTCCTTTAGATGGGAATTTTCATTTGCGCAATACTGCCTATTATGGCGATTATACACACCACAATTTGTAAATCTGGATTCATCAGTCCGTATTATTTTCAAATGAAAATTTTCATCTTGCTGGGCTTGTCCTTGATACCATCTGCTGAATTGAAGTCGCTTAGGGCAATCGTCAACACTTAAGCCTTGTACGAGTGTAGGTTTGTATGGATGGTAATGACTTTTTTTAATACACGGTGTACCGTACTTTTTGGAACGTCAATTTGTTAACATAAAACCTAACAGATTGCGGAGGGTTTTCGTTTCAAACCTGTAAGACGGAAGTATTTCTCTCTTCATTTCTAGGCATTGGTGGTTTCTTTGCGTGTAAGCTACCGTCGTTCAATAGATTGGTCACTATCCTGTGAAATATTTTGGTGTTTGGTTGTCGTCTTTCTGGGTAGTTGTTTTCATATGAATTTGCAGCTGCCTCAGTATTTCGGTTAGAACGAATATAACATTCCAACATGTCAGAATATTCTTCAATCCTGAACATATTGTTGAATATTATTTAAAATAAACAGCAAACAAACTATTTAGTATAAAATATAAAGCAACGTGTTAAATACACCTCAAATTGTTCAGATAATTAAGAATGACAGTATTCTTAATTGTCGCGATAATGTTATATCCATAGGAACCTTACTTCTGTTGTTTTTCAGTTGACTTACTTTTAAAATTCAAACAATTTTCAAAGGCGTCTTCGCAAAGCATTAATCTGCTTTTTATTAAGTTCTGTTAGTAAATTTAGTTGTTTACTAGGTTTACCTATTTAATTAAATTATAACAATTTTTTAGGATAATGTTGTAATGTAAAATCTCATTTGTAATAATGGGCCGATTCATCAGTGTGGTCAAAGGTCCTGTTTTTTATCGTAAATAGATACGGTCAATTATGTTAAAGTAGAGGTCTGTTGTTAAACTCCATGGCCTACTGCTTTTTGAACACTTTTTTTTTGTCATTTGTTTTCTGGTATTGGATTTCATAGCCTACTATTCTCAAAACGGTTTTTCTCTAAATTGTCAGTGCAACTACAAGGTTTCTCAAACATGTTGTACATCATTGGAAAGCTCTTTTCAGAGACAATCAGATGAGCAAAAAATCCAATATGGCTGCCGTAATAAAAACAAACATTGATACCTGTAGCTTAAAAACAAATGACAATCCAAATTGAGAATAGCACAAAAAGATTACTATGTAAAAAGTATCTTGATAATGTGCAAGTCTTAGACATGTCAGATCAACGCCTACTTAGATATTAAAGGAAAAAAAAAACGACAAATTTTGGGTTTTTCAAAATAACTCGAAAACGAAAAGAGGCAGGGCAAAATACAAGTTATCTTTGGAACTAGCATGAAATTATACAAAACATTGCTAATTTTATCGTCTTTAATAATAACGGAGATAGCAATACATTCCCATCCAGTTTGGGACACACTGTATAGACAAAACCTACAGGTGGTCTAACAGTGGGTTCAAGTCCAATATTTCCTTTATTGTTTAATAATAAAGAAGCTTTGGAACTAGAAATGCAGGTACTATCTACAAACTAAAATTATTTTTGCATATACAGAGTGTTTCATAAGTTAGATACAACCCAAACATTATTTTCTTAAATGGTACACCTGTATATTGTTTCATTTTTCAATTCCTTTTGTTTCGCCGACTCATACAGTGTATAGTCGTTGGGGTCTATACAGAGTCGTTCAAAAGTTTTGGACACTTCTCTAAAACATCAGAGGCACATTTGACGGTCTGTAACTTCATTAATATGTCAGCATGCGACACTCTATCAGGCTGAAAACCTGAAAATGTGTTCTTCTTTCAACTTACTTCAATACAGAAAAAAATTCCTTGAAAACAGTATACAGGGTAAGTAAAACCAATGGAGTAAAGTTTTCTAGAGATATTCAAATGGAACAGCCTATATGTTATAATAAATTTCGATACATAGACAAATGTTCTTTCAGTGTAATAAAGTATTCCCTATACTTAAAACTAGTATTTACTGAGGTATTAGGTGTTTTGTAAGAAAAAAGGTACATTGTACACAGGAACGAAGTAGTGTATTATTTTTAAAACACCTCTATACAGTTTCCTGTCTAGACTCTGCTCGGTTTGATTATTAATCATCTGTTAAAGCACACAAAGAATCATATTATGATTTACGGTCACTACTTCCCAAACCTCGTACTTATTCCGACTTCGTTTTAGTATTTCAGAAAACATGCAATTGTCGGCTTGTTTTAACTGTGATCCTTAAAGAATGTATTGTTACCAATATACAAAATCGTGGAAAAAAATATTCCTCAAATAAAAATAATAACCAGAAAAGACAATTTTAATGGAAAAATGTAACAATATAAATTAAAGACTATTCCATTTAGTGATATTGAAATAAAACTCAAAGCTGAAATTAGAATGTATCAAATCACAGAAAATTGTGATAGCAATGATATAACAAGTACACAAAACAGTGAAATCTAGTTAATTAGTTGCTTGAAATGACCACCATTTCGCTCAGCACAGAAGTTTAAGCGAGTTTCAAAAGAATAATTAGCGTCTCGTAATACACTTAAATTAATATTATCAAATATTTTTGACTTCATATCTTCTTTTGTCGGCGGTTGTGTCTGATAAACTAAATTTTTTGCAAAACCCCAGAAAACGAAATTAATTTTTGTTAGATTAAGTGACCTAGGCGGCCATACATTCGGCCCTCCTCTCCCAGTCCAGCGTTATGGAAAATATTGGTTAAGAAAAGCATTTGCTGTAGCAGCGGCTTCGAACTGACGTAGATAAATACCCCATGGGACTGAGCATTCAAATGTGGGAACATTAATTCTTACGTGGCTATCTTCGTAGACACAGAAATATCAGACGATTTTTCCCTTGACTAGGTATCATACTTCTTTTCTACTGATTGCATTTTCTGCTGAACTTCTTCTTGTATACTCGTCAGCTTGTCATGTACATCGTCGCTGATACCCCTTACTCGAAATTTTACTTGTTGGAAGATGTCATCTTTTACCTGATTCATACGTTCGTCCACACACGAAGTAATATTCTCAATTCTGCTGGCTTGTTCTTGCAGAATTTTCTTTGAATCGTCATCTCTTCTTCTGGCTTCTTCATCTCTTTTTCTCATTTCTTGATCTCTTTTTTTTTGCTTCTTCATCTCTCTTTCTGGCTTCTTCTTTAGCTTCTTCGTCTCTTTTTATCATTTCTTCTTTGGCTTCTTCATCTCTTTTTCTGATTTTTCTTTGGCTTCTTCATATCTTTTTCTGGCATCTTCTTTAATTTCTTTAATAAATTCTAATAGCTGGGCGTTCATTTTGGCTGTTGCGCTACGTGTCTTAGGCATAGATGTACTTAAAGCTGGTGAACAGTTTATTCTGTTTCAAGAACACACCCAGTTATGACTTACTGCTGACACTTGGTCTTCCAGAGATTCTAGAAATTTTCACGTTGTTCAACGAATATTCTGGAAAATATTTCTGCTAGCAGCTTGAAAATCCGACTTCTGACACCAGTTGTTACGTTCTACGGGTTTCTGGATTTGTTGATTAACAAAACACAGCTTTCAAAACTACTAATTTATTATTGCAAACTATTTTCCAACACCAGTGTCAACTAAAATATTTCTTTTCTCTATTATTAAATGTCCACAGAACTATATTCCACTATTCGCCTTCTATGATCGTTTCTTATACACCAACACTTACTGCTGACTCGCCTAATACTCTATGATCACTTCTTTTACACCACACTACTCAATAGAGCTGTCCAGAACACGTGATTTAAATACCACCAATATGACCGCTGGTAGGCACACAAACAAACTCGTATTCCGTGGATGTTAACTTTTGGAATTGTCACTGGAAAATGAAAATGAAGACGTTGCTAGAAGATATCGAGAGAAAATTCGTATTATTGAAGGAATTGATCCCTATACTCTGACGACAGGCCCAATGTCTCTTTGTGAAGAACTATATAGTTTCCCACCAATTGATGCTTTCGATATCGTTAACTATTTAGTGCTTACCCACAGTGTTTACACTAATCAACAAATGAAAGCACATAAAAGTCTCTCTGCTTACAAATATATTGAAGTAGGGTTCGTTCATAATTGCCAGACTAGAAAAATTGGAGCTCATGTTGTAATTGTTGCACAGGTAAATATAAATTTACTTAAAAAAAAATCATAATTGCAATCAAGGGCTTCTTGTTTGTGGTGCTCTAGAATTGGCTAGATATATTATGCAAGCTCGTAAGCCACATTTCGCACTTGCTTTCGTGTCTTAAAGTACAATGTTCTTACATGATTCAAAGTATACCTACTATGTGGAAAGATTTGTATATTATCACAACGGGTGCCGATGAAGCCTTTTGGGATGATAACTGTACAAAAGTTCAAGAATTCCACAGAAAAGTGGTATTACCCGAGCTTTTGGGAAGATATTTTACAAATGGCAGTCATTTTAAACAAAATTATTGGTACTGCAATAAGCCTGACAATGGCAAACCTATGGTGAAATCTTACAATGAATAAATGAAATGCAATGGTTTCATTTAGACTGTGTAGGTCTGTCTGAATTTCCAAAACATTCATGGAATTGTGAAAGTTGTACCTGACTTGGAGACTACTTTTCTGGCTTCACTGTGAAGCCAGAGAAGTAGTCTCCAAGTCTGTATGTAGTATGGACAAGTTTCACCAAGTAAGGGCAACAACAATCAATGAACACACTACTGTTTACTATATTTATATTTACACAAATTTTAAACGAATGGAAACATTTATAAACAATTTACAAACTAGACTCTTTAAAAAACCCTAGAACGTCATACACCGCTATTCAAAACAATAGAGTAGTTCCAAATGTGTGCCTACCAGCAATCATATTAGAATTGTAATGACAGCATCTCGGACAGCTCAATACTGAACTAACTTACTCTGTGCACCGTTCGTCTATTTATACTGTCTATAGAGAATCTAGACGTTCTACACTATTCTACACCTGCCAATTCTGGTATATTCTAGAAATATCATTCCAGAGTGTTCGCTATGACAATATATAATTGTTGTTGGCTTCGAATTGATAACGCAATTTATATAGCCACGGTCCTTGTGTCGCATTAGATGCTGAAACAACATGGGCACAGCAGTAACTCATTGATTAAATTATATCGCTGCACATCTAAGTGGTCACCCGGTATACGTTTTGTAGAGTAACATATCTCTTGGTGTTGCAATACCAACACTCTATAGTTCAACGAGACGAAGTGTTATGGATTGTTAAACTAAATTTTGTGTAAACTCAAATTTAGTTTTGCAATTACTGAAATGAGAGTAACTCGGATATAATTCTGCCGTGCAAAAGTAAAGCCTAGTAGCTCGAGTTACTTGGTTTTACTTCTGTTTCAATATTCCGATTGCCTGTAACGACCTCTATCTGTAGCTATTTTACGTTTGTAAATAGGCCTTTTCTTTACGAAGATATTTAGTGTTGCTTTATAGTAACCCGACTTATATTTAGATTTCTTCTGCATTAAGGCGACTTGCTTTGCAATCTTTCTTTCTTGTTTGGATCGCAATAAAAATTACCACAGTATAAAGAAGTAAGTTCAGTATATAGTAGGTAGTTCAATTTCCCTAGGTGAAATGCACAACTAGTGTAATTTTTAAAAAATCATTAAATTACCAAAGTAAAACCAAGTAACTCGTGTTTTCGTATAATATAAGGAGAAAAATGCACTATTAATATGAAGTAAGTAGATTTCACCGCTACGTTCTGGTGGGGTTAAATTATAGCAAGTCTTTTTACACGCCTGCCGATGGCTGTGGGGTCTTGACACCATTACTTTTAAATACTTTGAACCCGAGTAGGTATAGATGGGGAATTCTGGAACCACCACACACCACACACCACCGGTGGTGGTGGTGGTGGTGGAACTGACCAGACCCGACGATCCCCGACCAGACCCGAGCACAAGGTGGTGGACCCGACGGCCCCCGAGCACCTCCACCACCTGACTTCGTAGTTAACCCGAACAAGTAGCGAACTAACCTGAGATGACGTGAGCACCTCCACCACCTGACTTCGTAGTTAACCCGAACAAGTAGCGAACTAACCTGAGATGACGTAATCAAAAGCCAACTAACCTGTATTAGGCAAACGAGGAACCGCCATTTAAAATAACATGCGTAATAAAAAGTTAATTATTATCAATAAAATATAAACCACTTATCAAACCTGAGAAGTATATGAAAATTCGCTACCATAACACACTTGCTGCGTTCAGCTTATTTATGTAAAAATTGGTAGACCAACTCACCAGACATATCATCGCCTTCAGACATAGGGCCACACTAACACTTAATTTATTAAAACACCAACACCAATTTTCACACTTTACAAAAAAAACTAGTTTCATATTGATAACACCTGTAAACAGATTTACAAAAGGGCAATACGTTATGTAAGACATATAGCCTCTCCAGCTATTAAAAAATAACCCTGTTTTAGTTAAATGTAATCAAACAGTAATACACTTAAACATCTGATGCATTTTAGGTAAGATTCAAAAAATTATTAAACACATAATTGTCATGACCGCGCCCGACTGACGAGTTAAACTGTTACTAGCAGGCTATTCACCTAAAGCGGAAACACTCTTGATAACGGTTAATCAGCTGATGTACAAATGCGTTTGCACTAAAATCATAACGTTTTATTTCGCTTCCCAGATCATATGACGGCTTTAGTTTAAATAGAGAATCGGTAGCGAATTTATAGATAAGTTATTTGGTGTAAATTATTTTATTAGAAAATTGAAATACATGTTTTTTATATCGTAAACCCACCAAATTTGTTTCTTAGACAACGGTTTAAGGTTAGAAATAAAACACTCGATTGTAATACAATTAATTTATTAGGAGTAATAAGATTTACATACAAAATATTACATAATGGCTCTTACAATACCAGTTAGAGGTTTATATTCAAATACACAATCATGAATAATTAAACAGTAGGCCCTAGTTCTCGGAGCAAAATTGTCTTTACTCATAAACTCCACTTTGATGTCGACTGTTGAAGACTTGATTGATTCATTCTGGTGTTGGCAATCGATTACAAATAGAGCTCGATCTTTAAACTCATCATAATTTAAAAGAGGCTCCGACATGTTTTTATAGTAAAAACTTTTTTGAAAATCTGTATACATCTGGTAGGCTTCAACATATTTTGATCTTTCGAAATCCATATTCATAGCTTCATAAGGGTAGCATTCTGAATTTAGGAACACTCGTAGATCTACCATACCGATGTTATCGAAGAAGTCACCTTTTTTGCTTATGTTATCTTTCCGATCTGTTTGAAACGCTAGAATCACATATCTAGGTCTTTCCAAGTTGGTTGCAGTTTTAACAGCCCACACATCTCTGTTTATATCTCTGAGTGATGGTAGCTCATATATATCCCATTTCCGATATGCGAGAAATATAGATGTGTCTTTTGCTATTTTATCCATCAGTTCCAGCTTCATTTGATCGTTTGGAAATACATGTTTTGCTTTTAAAAACATGTTGGTTACAGTTATCTTAGATCTTGCTGTACCTGTGCTGTAATAGCAGTTGGAATCATTTCGAGCTCTTGTAAATCGGAAAGTATGTTTACCACAGAGAACTCCTTTAAAGTGATGAAAGAAACTGAAGAGGAACCAAAGAGGTAGGAGCAAGTGAAACTTGTTATCGTTTAAGGTGATGTGATCTGATGATACATTTAACCCAGCATTGCTAAGAGATTTTGCTTCATTCTTACTAAACGAAAGCAGAGTTTTGATGTTTGTTGTGGTGTATGGATCTCGTACTCGCTCCACTTCCTTGTTATTTAATTCATAGATCATTGATTCAAACAGAGCTACTCCTCCGTTATTTGACATGTGGCAGACACCAGTAGCATTTTGTACTGCTAGAGGTTCCAGAGCACCTTCGATTATTAGAGCTGACTCTGCTAGACATACGAATGCATCTTGCTGATTGATGTTTATTTCAACTTCATCGCTGTTACCAAACGATTTAGTTGATGAATAGTAAGACCTAAGTTCTTCTCGATCAATGGAGTCGTCAAACTTGGGGTCTTTGAATATTTCTAGTTTTGATGACATGATAACCAAGACTTTTAAGGAATTCAATATTATCGGAACGAAGTGTATGCTTCAAAGGAGCTGATTGTACTAAATTTGTTTTGGTAGATTCGCTTGCTTTTATATCTTTAAAGACTAGCATTCTAGGCAATCTTTTTAAGCTCTAAGCGAACAGACACCTCTTCACCTTGAAAGTTTACAGGAACTGAATCTTGATCCACGATGTCGATGCTTATATTTGAAATCTCTCGTTTGTTTACTGGTAAATAAATTAGATTCTTAGGTTCTATATCGATTGCATAACCAGGATCGACCATCGGTGCAAACTCATATAACGTATGTGAAGGTTTTCCATTATAGTAAGAACCAGACACAATATTAGTTTCTATACGAATCTGTTTAACATCCACTATTTCAACAGGTAAATCAGATTCATGGAAGACACCTGGTTGAAGAACTTGCTTTGAAAATCCCAGCATTCGCCCAATCGAATCATCAGATTCAAAACTGATACTTGTGAAACACTTTATTTCACATCTAATGGTGTTGGGATTAGGTCTTAGAATCAAAGCTAGCTGCTTTTGTTCACGTGTTGCTGTAGCACCAACAAGTTCATTTTGAAGCAAGTTTTCCAAATGTGTTATTTCATATGCACCAGTAGGTATCGTGATGATTCTCCAAGCAGCTCCTTCTTTTACATAAAATTTATTTTTACCTTTATATATGTTAGGTATGTTGTTGTATGTGTGAAAACCTATCAAAGCAACTGAATAACTACCACCTGGATCCAATTCAATTGGAGGATCGTAGTCTGTTGACAGATGACAACTTCGATCTTTCAACGTGAAGGTTTGCGACATGACTGAAACACAGATACTACCGTTTAAGGCTTTTATTTAAAAATTTTAAACATAAATGACCACAATTATAAGTATTATATTTCTGATACACATCATGATTGTACATTAGAGTAGAGTCTTTAAGGTAACGCTGCAGCTCAACTGGTGGCTTCAAGTTTCCATATGAGTCAAAGTACACGGCTGTGTCACCACGTTTCTTAACTGCAACCCAATGACTGCCAGGTTCCTTGTTTGTTTGCAAATTCATGATAAGTGATTCATTCTTGCGTGGCCCATTCGATGGCAAAGTATCTCGCATGTATACACCTCTAAAATATGGAATTTTCATTTTACCAGCAAATTTCACAAGGTCTTCATTTGTTAGAGGTCTTGCTGGTAAACATCTTACTCGTTTTTTGGTTTCTGCAAATACAACCCATAACCGCTACGCTGCTTCTTCAGATATAATCCTTTACCGAGTCTCTTATACTTTGGTTTTAATTTCAAACCATTACCTCTCTTACCCATAGCAATAGCCTCCATCGTTTTGTTATGCCGTTCTTCTTCTTCTAGTTTTTGTTTGGCTGATTTGGCATCGTTAACTGCTTTAGCAATGCCTGCAGCACCGCCACCCAGAGCACCTAGCGCTGACAGGCCACCAAAAATTAAAGGTAGTAGTGGAAGGAAGCCTCCGCTTTTAGGTATTGGAATAACTCGCGGTTTCAGCACATTCTTACGCCCACCAATCTGTTTAACAATTGCGTGAGCGATATCAAACACGGCATTCTCTGATGGAATAAGATTTCTGTCTTTTATAACTTCTCCAATCAGACTAAGAATGTTTTTAAAGGGAACTTTTTTCCTCGGTTTTGAGTTGATTACATCAAGACCCATACCAAGCTTTCTTTTAACTTTCATAGTGTTTGTAACACCCCAAGCAGCTAACTTTTCACCAAAACTTGCGTCCTTTGACTTGACTCTCTCCCAAGCCCGATTCTCCAACACTTCGTCGGCTCGACGCCTATCACTTAACTCTTTTGATTGAGAGTAAGCGATGTCGTGGTCTCGACAAGCACGATCTAAAGGATTGATACCTTGATCACCTCTAGCAAGACGTTCTTTAAGTTTAGTACCCGGGCCACAAAATTGATAACCAGGAACGTGCAGCTCAACAGGTAGCTTGTTAATGGCTGTGTTTACAAGACCTTCACCCTGTGACACCAACATTGATACTAACTGTGTGATCCGCTTACATGTCTATATTTATATACATACTCGAAAAATATAGTTTAGTTCCAGTCAAGATGCACACCATCAAACACGCTTCTGTCTTACCTATTACAAATATAGACGATGTTGTTGATACAGCAGAACAACAACTAAGGCATGGTCCTCTCTTCCCAAACACAGTTAGAGGTATCATATGTGGTCCTAGTGGGTGTGGTAAAACAAATGTTATGTTAAGTTTATTGTTTGAACCGAACGGCTTAAAGTTTGATAACGTGTATGTGTATTCAAAGTCTCTGTATCAACCTAAATATAAGATGTTACAAAGGGTGTTGGATGCTACAAAAAGTGTTGGTTATTATCCATATAGTGAAAACGATGAAATATTAGATCCAGCAGAAGCCCAGGACAACTCGGTGTTTATATTCGATGATGTGGCTTGTGACAAACAAGATAAAATGAGAGCATACTTTAGTATGGGGAGACATAAGAATATTGATTCATTCTATCTCTGTCAAACATATACTCGAATACCCAAACATCTGATACGTGATAACGCTAACGTTTTGATTCTCTTTAAACAAGATGAAACGAACTTAAAACACATCTATGACGATCATGTGACCACTGATATGGACTTTAAACAATTTAAAAATATATGTTGTCAATGCTGGAATGGTAATAAGTATGGTGTGTTGGTGATTGTAAAAGAAAACGAAGTCCACAGAGGGAGATATAGAAAAGGATTCGATAGCTACATATTACTCTAATGGTCTACAACCAACAACAACAAAGAGATGTCTAGCAGGACAACCAACCAGCTAACAAGACAGACAACCTGTCTAAAACAACCTGTCTAAAACAACCTGTCTAAAACAACCTGTCTAAAACAACCTGTCTAAAACAACTTGTCTAAAACAACCTGTCTAAAACAACTTGTCCAAAACAACTTGTCTAAAACAACCTGTCTAAAACAACCTGTCTAAAACAACCTGTCTAACAACCTGTCTAACAACCTGTCTAACAACCGGGTCTACCTGTTGTGTTAGATACCTAACACTAGATAGGCAGACATACAACCAATTCAAAGCTAGTACACCTTAAACCACCGAACTGTTTGCATCTCTTAACACGAAACAAATAACTTTAGCAAGATGGAGGTGATGAGTAACCAAGAGAGAAAAATTAAGAAAAAGATTTTACAACTTGCTGAAAACATTCGAAAAAAACATTTAATGCTTAAGCTTGGTAGAGCTGAGAATGATGAAGCCCTGCAGCGTTTATATAAACCACTTGTTGACCCACTGAGTGAAATATCTAAAAATACATCAACGCTTAAACTGCAGTCACCAGCTGAACAAATCAAAGAAGAAGCGGTACCAGAAAAGAAACCCAAAGTTGAGTTCCTTAAAGACCATGAAGTTTTTGAAGCCGAACCAGAAGTAGAGACAAGTTTTGATGAGGATATCCCAACATTTGAAGAGCTTGAGGCAGATCTACAAACCGTCACAAACAACCCAGCATATCAAGAATTTTTGGAGCAATATCCTGAACGAGTTCGATATTATGTAGACAAGTATTTTACTGAACCACCGAGGCTTGCTACTATTGATCAAACGTATGGTGCTCGCTACGCTAAAGATACTGGTAGTTGGAGTCTTGGCAATAAACACTTGGACTTTACTGATAATGACATTCGACTAGGTCAAAGGAGATATCCGCAAACACAAGGTCTGCTAGAATTGATATTTATGAAAACACCTAGAGGGTATACCTATGACGATCTTCAACACTATAGAGATATTCTAGAAGCAACTAGTGTTCATAAAATGAACTACGATCCCAACGCACGAACCAAGGGTTGTTCCTCGGAAAAGTATCTGACTCTAATAAAACCAGTTATAAACCCAAGAGGACGAAGATCCTCAACTCCTCAAGGTTTTGGTTACGACACACATCATAACGCAGAACAAAAAACTGAACCTAGAGCTCAGAATGTAAGCAGCAACACTAACAACTATATGCTACAAAATAACAAACAAATAGAATATGTCTATTGGGATGACATAAATGAGCTGGTTGATAGACTTAGACTTTTAGTAGCTTCCCAAGCTGCTGGTAATAATGCTCATAACAATGAAATTCAGTCAATCATTGAAGAACTGAAGGAGGTTGGTGTTATCGCCTAATATACCTACATATATCACAGATATACCTACCTTAGTGCTTAGTATAAAAATGTCTATCGATAAGTTCGGACGTTCCCAATCCAATAAAGGTTCTAAGTTTAAAATTATTGAAAGAGAGATTTTCCCAAGAACTGATAGTGGTGATTTTGATTTGCAAAGCCATAGATTGTGTAACATCGCTGATCCAGTCGATGCAACAGATGGTGTAAATAAAAAATTTGTTGATGTATGGATAGACGACTATCAGAAGAACAAAGATGAGGTAAAACAAAGAATCATTGCCATACTACTTGAAGCTGTACACAAACCTGAGTTGGAAGATTTAAAAAACGAATTTGAAAATAAATTGAAAATTTTAGCTAAGAACATAACTACTCAAGTTTTAAAAGATATTGATGTGTTAAAGAATAAGAAGCTAAAGAATAAGCTGGGAGAAATAGACAGCAAACTAAAAGATTTACATGATAAGTGGATACTTTTAAATCCAACATCGCCATGAGACGCAAAACTGTTGAACCATCTAATACCAAAAAACAAATTATTGATGAGTTATATAAACCAGCAAGAATCAATTTTAAACGTAGACGTACAATAATCAAAGGTTTAAATGATTTGTGGCAGATTGATTTAGCAGAATTTACAGACTACTACAAAGCAAACTCTGGTTACAAGTATATTTTAGTGGTTATTAATTGTTTTTCAAAGTATGTGTGGACTCGCCCTCTTAAATCTAAAACTGCTGAAGAGGTGACTAAAGCTATGGCTGATATTTTATCTACTAGTACAGCACCCTCTAACATCCAGTCTGATCTTGGTCGCGAGTTCTATAACTCAAAATTTAACGCCTTAATGAAAAAATATAACATCAATCACTACAGCACTTATAGTGTGAAGAAGGCTGCAATGGTGGAAAGAGTCATACGTACCTTGAAAGAGAAGATATATAAAAATTTCAACTTGATTGGCTCCTACAAGTGGGTTAATACACTACCTGATGTCACTGCTACTTACAACGCTACTGTTCATCGAACAACTGCTGGTGTAAAACCTCAAGATGTTAACAAGAAAAATGAAAAAGCTATTCTGAAACAAGTTTACTCAAATCTGAAAGTGTTTAACAAAAATAAATTTAAAGTGGGTGATGTTGTACGTATAAGTAAAGCAAAAGCTCAATTTGAAAAGGGGTATACACCTCGCTGGTCAACAGAATTATTCAAGATTGTTAGTATTCATTTCACAAATCCAGTAACATACTTTCTTGAAGATATGCAGGGGAAACCAATCAGTGGAGGGTTTTACGAGGAAGAACTACAAACGACTAAACAAACAGACATCTATCTGGTTGAACGCATCTTGAGGAAGAATGGCAAGCAGCTCTATGTAAAATGGCTGGGTTTTGATAAATCTCAGAATTCTTGGATAAATTCAGATGATGTTAAATAAGCTTATATATTTAATGTATTAATGTACTTAGAATAAAATAAAAGTCTTTATTAAAATAATGTTATTTTATTTTTTCATCTGGTTACATACAATTAAGCTAAGTGAACAATTACAATTTATGTCGTAAATCAATAATATCCTGAATAAACTTCTCCTGCGGTACATCTGCTATCTGTAGATCGTTTCTCTTCGCCTTGAGGTATTCGACTTCGGTCTTTATTCTGTTAAAGAGATTTACAGAATTTGGATCATACAACATGTTTAAAACTACTTCGGAATCAGGGTGTTTATTTTTAAAGTTCTTGACAGCTCTTTTAAAACTTTTCTTCTGAGTCCTTACAGCATGATATGGATAGGTAGCATCCTTCTCATTTCTTGAAAGCAAACCAAAAAACACAAAGTTTTCCAGGGTTGCTTGGTTTTGGAGATATATCTTCCAAATGTTCTGTGATTTTAGCATTTGTTTCTCGCATACGCTGCACTTCCTCATCTATCTCCATTAATTTCACTTCAATTTCTTTGAGGTTATCCTTGTATTTTTGATTAAATTCACTTACGAAAAAATCAAAAATAATTTGGTTGCACTTTTCATAGAAACTATTGGATATCCAACAAGCCAAATTTAATATTAAATCTTTACAGACATATGTACCAGATATCAAGTTGTTTTCAGCTTGTCTTCCACCAAAGTCCACCAAGTATGTAGCGGTTGTTGGTGTTAATTGAGATGTTGCTTCCGACACTTCTAGGGGGCCAGTATTCCGGCTCCCTGGAGATGAGTCTAAGTGGGCTCCTTTGGTTGAAATATTTAGGGTATCGGTATTCCGGCTACCTAACTGTTTCTTTAGCCGACCGTTGTAATAGACAATCAACTCTTTAGTTTTCTTATTTTCCAGCCAATGTCTGAATCTTTTCTCACCATCTTTACACAGCTTAGTCGCATTAAAATAACCAGTGTTCTTATCGATAATTAGTTGAAAGTCTCCAAATAAACCATACCAGAAGTTATCTTTGATTTGCTGGTAACACACATCACTTAATGTAGCCATTTTAAACACACTACTGAGCACTTGGATACGTTAGAGTTAACTGAAGCACGTCTTACCTCTACGATAACTAAATTTTGAATGAGTTTAACAGTGTGTAGTGAACAATTTATAGATGTTGATACCACTATCGTTTGAAGCTGTATTTATTAATATTTATTTCCAACCACATTAACTGTTCCAACATCCATCCGCTTTCAGCTTCTGCAAACTCCAAAGCTTTTGTGTAAATTTCGTCGACGAATTCTTGATATATACTTTCAAAATTAGTTGACACTGTAACATTTTTATTTTTAGTATTAAATGACTTCATTTCTTTTTTATTTCGACTTTGGAGTACATACAAACCAAACAATTCTAAATTCATTTTAATTTCATTATGCTTAGCTAAAGCAGCTTCCATCAGATGAAACACTTTATGTCTTATTGTTTCCATAAACTGTTTAATATCAATACCTTTTTCGTATATACGATAGGTAGCCATTCTGTTTTTAAAAGCTTGAGTTAACATCTGCACTTGTTCAACTTGCCATGGTTCACATACTTTTGATTTATGAATTTCACTACGTAAATGCCCAGAGAAAGCACTCTTTTTCACTTGTAACGAGCACGATTCACAGTATCTCATCTTAACTATAGGTGCTTAACTAATGAATAAAAACACAAATCTTCAGCTTATATATCTTTATTAACAAAAATGTTTACGATAGATACCTTTAAGTATAGTGTTATATTTAAAACAAAAGTACATCAGCATAAATATAGCAAGACATATAAGAAAACCAGTTGACATAAACATAGAAATATACTTTGAAGTGAACAGATAAGAATCGGTTAATATGAGAGTTCTCCAATCAGATGTCTCATTACGGGTACCATTATCAAACAAGAACATAAGTTTATAGCGCACCATATCACTCCTAATTTTGGACATGTTATATGTTGAAACTTCAATCACCTCATCGTTGTGTAGATGTGTTCTTGAAAGTCCAGACCATTTCATGCAGCCGTCGCTGTCGAAACAGATTCGCACTTCTTTCACATTTGGTGGTTTGTAGATATAAAATACATTTTGACATAGTGCTGTCAGGATGATAAAACTTGCTTTAAAATGGCCCATTGTATATCGTATGTATTTCTTTAAAACGCTTAAGTATTTGTTTCTCTGCAAAGTGTAAACACTCTAACATGCAAACTCGGAATGATGGGTCCTGATCTTTCAACATAATAATTATAAGCTTTACTATTTCATCGTCACGTGGTAGCTCCTTCTTATTAACACATTTGAGAACATCAGCGACACAATAGAGGAAATCACTAAGCCGAATATCAAAGTTAAAATTAGTTAGAAACTTCACCTTTTCGTTGATGATTTCAACCAGATCTAGTAGTTGTTGAACCGCATCTTCGGTTAAATAAAAAGTAGTAGAATCATCTGAGATTGATATACCTTTACTGTCTAAAATTTTAATAGGTTTGACAGTACATACTCCAATATTTTCAGGTTCAATCGTATTACCTTTGGTAAAGTATTCTTTAGCTGCTTTTGTTAGTGTTGAAATAAAATAGTCCCACTCCCAGGAGCCAGATGAGATTGTTATATTTGGATTTGGTGGATACGGACTATTATTTACAATCTTAATTATTGGAATCAATCCAGCAGCGTTTGATATACCAATTGCAACACTTAGAGAGGGGTTAACAGTATACCTTGTTTCCAACAGCATTCTACTTTCTTGCTTAATCTCAATAATATTCTGGCGCATAGCTGCATCAACTTGACCCCAATACCAATTTTCACAAACACTGTTATTAGCAGGTCTGAAGGACTCAGGTCCATCGTTAACATCGATACCATACATGTTGAACAGAACAAGTACACTACTATAACTACTAAGAATAACTACTGTGAGCAAATTGTAGACTGATGTGCTTGCATGTCACTCGGTGTTTTTATAATTATATCCCCACCTTTGATTTAAAATTATCAACCTTTTATACAAAAAAATTCTGGAGTTTTATCTATTTCATATGACTTTAAGGTCATTCAACGGAAATAAAACCACAAACAGGAAATATGAACTGCTCACAAGGTTATTTCAACAGCTGCGAGGAAAATATGTTGGGTAACAAGGTTAATTTCGGGAAATGCTAAATATAGTCATAGTTGGAAGCGATATCGCGGTTACCACTAGATGTATTGTTGCCAGCTCTACTTTCAACAGATTCTTTAAATCAAACCGATTCCAATAAGACTTAAGAATATAAATTTTTTCTTGTACACATGTACATATGTTAAATTTGGATTCTGCTTACCTAGACGAGTGATATGACACCAAACACGTAGGACTTTAATGCATAAATAACAAATTACTTGTACGTATGCGCTAGCCGCCCTGTTTAAATGGCGGTTCCTCGTTTGCATAATACAGGTTAGTTGGCTTTTGATTACGTCGTCTCAGGTTAGTTCGCTACTTGTTCGGGTTAAATACGAAGTCAGGTGGTGGAGGTGCTCGGGGGCCGTCGGGTCCACCACCTTGTGCTCGGGTCTGGTCGGGGATCGTCGGGTCTGGTCAGTTCCACCACCTCCACCTCCACCACCGGTGGTGTGTGGTGTGTGGTGGTTCCAGAATTCCCCATCTATACCTACTAACCCGGCCATAGTTTCATGAGAGCAGATCCGATACATGGTTAAATAGGTAAAAACATTGAAGAAAAAACTAAAGAAGTTTAGGATTATGAAGATTTGGAGACCTTGCTTAACACGTTAAACTAAGATACCCTATTATAAATTCTAGAGCTGAAGATTTTCATGGATTTCAAAATGGGTGTGTTCAAAGAAAAAAATTCTGGACGCAGCAAGTGCGTTATGGTAGTGAATTTTCATAAAAATGTTTTTAATAACAAATATGTTTTTTTTAAGAAAGCAGGCATCAAATTTGGTTACCAGTATAACCTATATAGTAAAAACAATGTGCCTTGTTGCATCAAAATAAGTTTATTGTGTGAAAATGTACAAAAATTTCCAAAAGTAAACTTAAAGTGTTCCCGAAAAAACATGTTTCTTGGTCAACCTTATAGGTTAATAGCAAATTGAGCTGTTCAAATATGAAACATTTGATTAAAATTCGCTACCATAACGCACTTGCTGCGTCCAGAATTTCTTTTCTTACAAACATGCATTATATTTCGATGGAAAATGCAAAAATGCAATAACATAAGGCGTGTTTGATTTAAAAAAAAAAATGGAAATTTGTATCACCAACGACTTATGGGCCAACCTGTGATTGTAGAAATATTATTTTAGGATGTAGCTCAAGACACCCTATAATTAATATATACAAAATTTTTTCATATCTTATATAATAACGGATATATGGAGCTTTATTGATTTTTTACGCAAATTCGACAACAATTATATACCATTAAACGATAAACTCTATAGCTAAGGCTACTGCCAAGCATCAGAGAAAGGGTCTATTTGAAATGAATTTTCTGGGAATATTTTAGTAAAATGAATGACAATGACGATTGAAACTAAGACTTTAGGGTTTGTAAAACATCCTTTTTTTACTTCTATAGCCTGTATTAGATTCAAGTTCTTTGCCTAAATGTTGCCAATTTTGACATTTTAAATCGCCACTTTGACGTTTTGAGGAAAACCCCAATTTATTTTTCTTTAAATGCCTATAATTTTTTTGTCTTTTGACCTACATAGCTAAATTTTGGTAGGTGACTTACCTATAAGGATGTAAACCTACGCTCCAAATTTGGTTGCCCTTACTTTGTTAATTCCGGAGATATAATTTTTTTTTGAAAGAAAACACAAAATTTTCCGGGAAAACCTGGGTAGATTTTTCTGGCTAACGAACTCATCCAAGCCATTTGCAAAAGGAATTTTTTCACCAAATTTAATCAAATTCGGCCCATTATTTTTTGAGTTATCGGTGTGATACACACACACACACATATATATATATATATATATATATATATATATATATATATATATATATATATATATATATATATATAAACATAGACTTCAGGGTTTGTAAAACATTCTTCTTGAGAAATTTGATTTCCATAGCCCCTATTAGATTCAAGTTTTTTGCCTAAATGTTGCCGATTTTGACGTTTTGAGGAAAACCCCAACTTATTTTTCTTTAAATGCCTATAAATTTTTTGTGTTTTGACCTACATAGCTAAATTTTGGTAGGTAACTTAAATGTAAGGATATAAACCCGTGTACCAAATTTGGTTGTCCTTACTTTGTTAATTCCGGAGATATAATTTTTTTCGAGAGAAAACACAAAATTTTCCAAGAAACATATAAAAATTGAAACTGACCCCGGATATGTTTTCTGGAGGGCCTAATTAGCGCTCATTTGAAGAAATTTTTTCAAAATTTAAAAGTCGGGATCTCCTCATTAGTGCTTTTTTTAAAGAAAATTCACTAAAATAGAACGCGTCTCCTAACTCAATCAGATGAAGTGCGTCCAATTTAGAAATATGTCGACAAAGGTACATAAGTGTGATTTGAAAAATGAATGTTGTGAGATAGCCGCCTTGAAGTCAAAATTTGATTTGATACATTCTGAAAATATACAGTGCAATAGAGGGATAAAAGTATGTGGCCAATGAGACTACAAGCTCGAGGCCAGACCACTCTTCACACACACACAGGGATAAACTCTGAAAAAAAGATACCATAATAAAGGAGTTGCTTCCCTATATTTCACCCAGAAAGCACCTTTATTGGAAAAACATGACTTCTGCAGAAGGCATAGAAGATTTAGAAAAAGTGTCAGCTACTGTTGAATAATAACAAAATATATAAAAATTCTTATATCGTATTTTTTTTAACTTAGCATCTATGTATTTTTAGGAAGTATATATTTTTGCAACTACTTGTCTAATATTCCACTTCAAAATTATAACAAAATAACAAACAATTGAATAGTTGCCATTTCTTAAATGTAAAACCTTCGACAACCACTTGCTTGTAAACATTTTGAGTTAATGTATTGTTATTTTTTTTTATGAATTGCATGGCGTTTATCTAAATAATAAACCGCCAAATTATGCGTTTTAAAGATAGACGTTATCATTCTTGAGCCATTTTAATTGCCGTATTAAAACAGGTCTTTACAGACAATTATCAACATTGAACATATCCAGGTTTGTCTTTTATAATTATTTATATTTTATAATTGTTAATATTGAAAGCTTAGTGGTACCCGTTATTGTAAAGTTGGCGATCTTTTATTCGGTAAGCTGATTGGATAATATAATATAAGCATATATGTAACTAATAGAAAATAATCATTGCATCGTAGAAGAAAATATTATGAGGATATATAAAGCAACTCAACTTAAGTGATTTTACCTATGAATAAATATGTTTTTAATTACCACAAGCCCTAAATACTACAAGAAAAATGTATTATATTGATATAAAAAAAGTGTAAGTCGACTTGCTTGCTTTTTCAATTGCAAAATAGATGGCTGGCGGAATAAAAAATCTGTAAGTGGACTTACTGGTTTTTAATATTGTAATATTGTGAATTTTGAATGACCAAGTAACTTTAAATTTGTTCACTAAGTGAGTGGTGAACGTGTCGCCACTTAGTTCGGAACCAAGTACTATGTTGTCACGCCCGCTCCAAATAACACAGAGTGTTAAAAATAGATACAGTATACAACTAACTAACAATTTAAAAAATTGTTAGCCCGGGCCCATTTCTACCCCAATATAGGGACAAAATATGTAAGACTAGATGCATTCTCGCAACAATTAGAACCGTAGACCGGTTTCGCTCTCATTAGAGCTCTTCAGTACGGCATACTAATTGTAGCAAAAATGCACCAACAATAACACGGCTATAGTATAGCCAGTCTTAAAACACTAAGTGAGTGGTGAACGTGTCGCCACCTAGTTTGGAACCAAGTATTATGTTGTCACGCCCGCTCCAAATAACACAGAGTGTTAAAAATAGAGACAGTATACAACTAACTAACAATTTAAAAAATTGTTAGCCCTGGCCCATTTCTACCCCAATATAGGGACAAAGTATGTAAGACTAGATTCATTCTCGCAACAATTAGAACCGTAGACCGGTTTTAAGACTGGCTATACTATAGCCGTGTTATTGTTGGTGCATTTTTGCTACAATTAGTATGCCGTACTGAAGAGCTCTAATGAGAGCGAAACCGGTCTACGGTTCTAATTGTTGCGAGAATGCATCTAGTCTTATATTTAAATTTGTTAATAAGCATTTCAATTGAAAAATTTTCTAAGTACCCAATATTCATAAAGAACAGTCAAAACATTTTCTGATCCGCGGGATCAGAAAATCTAATTATGGTTAATGAAAAAAATATCTTCAGTCGAATTATAAAAACTTTGGACTTCCCTACTGAAAAGTTGCAAATTCAGAGTTACTAGGTTTTACTATTGTACGGCAGAATTGCATAGTTATCTATTTTAATGGTACACAACGCCAGTAAAAATTCGGCAAGGTTTAGCGATTTCAGTGCGGAAAGTTGACCATAGTAACGCAAAGAGACAGGTCGGGAGAGCAGAAAAAACGTAAGCCGAATAAGTCATCGATTTCTCAGCCCACGTATTTGCAATATATAACACCTGAAAGCAGAGAAGATAATTCACAGCATAAGTTTAAATACATGCTGAAAACGTGGCTGCCGTGCTTACTTCGCATAGAAATAAAACGCCAGGGAACGTCGCTAATACCGGGAGTGTATAAAAAAATAAAGTACCTATCTTATTCACTATGTGAAGACTGGAACATGTGATAAGCAATGATAATTACACTTGGAGAACCCCAAAATCAATCCAACACATTTTTAAGACCTGACGATCGTTTCTCCAGCAAATACTGGCACCATCTGAGGATGAAAATTCCAGCCAAATTATTACTACACCTATATAGGGTGGGGCATTGAAAACAAAACAGACCGATTTGCGTCCAGAGAAATTTTTTTTAAAGAAACGCTGAAACACGACAATTTTAATATTGAGGGGGACATGTTTTGACATAAAACTCAACTTTGTCACATCAACCTCTTAACGGTGGTGATAATAACCCTTATATTTTAAATTGGGAACATGGGTCGAGTGTTACATCATTTGAAATCTCTTTCTTTTCTGAATTCAGCACACTAATTTTTTTGGAAGTTTTATCGACTCATTTAAAAATTATAATACATTATAATACAACAACTGAATGAAGATGATTTTGATCGGCGACAGGAGTGTTGTGATGTTACGACTGCACGAATAGCTGAAAACGGGGACTTTCTGTTCAATAACTGTTTTTCAGACGAGTGTGCATTTTTATTAAACTCTACAGTCAATCGTCATAATTGTCGTTATTGGGCAGATAATAATCCAAAACATTTTCACGAAGTCCACACTCAAACTCCACAGAAATTGAATGCTTGGACTGGCATTTTTGGAGACCGTTTAATCGGACCAATTTTTATTGATGGGAATTTGAGTGGCGAAACGTATTTGTAGTTACTAGAAGATATCGTTTACCCTCTACTAATTGACATTGTTGAAAATGATGATCGCTATCAAGAAAATCAATTAGTGTTGCAACAAGATGGAGCTCCTCGGCATGTTTCACAACGTGTTAGAGAGTTTTTGAACAGATAGTTTCCAGAGCAATGGATTTGGCGTAGAGGTGTTATTTAGTGGCCCCGTAGATCACCGGATTGAACTCCTTTAGACGTAGGCTTCTATGGAAGCTGGTGGTCTACAATTTGAGCACTTACTTAACTGAATAAACATTTTTGAACGTTTTATTTTGTTTTTTGACGAAAAATTGACTAATTAGTGCATTTCTTATCACAATGAATGAAATACGTTCTTGCAACTCCAACTGTGAATAATTTTTAAACGAGTTTCCTTCCTATGGACATCAAATTGAAGCGAGTGATTATTTTTAATAACTAGTATATCTAGAAAGGAATCTTTATTGTTAATTTATATTTCGTGGGTAAATTTTATCGAATCAAATTGACTATTTAGTTTTTTCAGTAAATTCATTAACCTTGCATACATTTGTGTCAAACACTGCAAAAATATCGTCGACGTAACGCAACCAAATTCTAGGGCAACATTTTTTTTAAATCCGTCTCAAATTTACTCATAAAGAAATCTACAATAAAAGAACAATGGATTGCGCATTGTCGTTAGGTCTTAAAAATGTGTTGTGGTGATTTTGGTGTTCTCCAAGTGTACTTTTATATCTAATATAATTTCACTTCCACATCAATTTGTGGAAGTATGGTATCGGTGATAGAAATTTCAAAATGTTGCTAAAACGGCGTAAAAAGTCTAAAAACACATGAAGAACATGATTTAGAATTATTTGTCGGTGTGTCAGTCGGTCGATTTGTCGGTCTGTACGTGTGTTTCTTTGTAGCCACGATAATTTTCGAACGATCTGAGATACACTCTTTAAATTGTTATAAAATCAGCACCCGACAAACGAACGGTAGGAATTGTTTTTTGTTGTTGGTGAAATCGCTTCATCGGGGGTGATGTGGTTAAAATTGACATCTTTTTTCAATAAAGCTCAAGCAGTCAAGCAGGTTTTGTTTATTAGAAAACTTTTAGTTTCATTACTCATCCGGTATTCTCTGATGAAATTGAAGTGAATGGAATATGGGTTTACTTTTAAATGAATATTACATTAGATTATTAAGGGTGCGTTGGTTTTTGCTTTTATATTTTTTTGTAATTGACCCCAATTCATTTCATGAAAAAGTATTTCTAAAGAAGGTAGATTATCGCAGGATGCGGACGTAATGATTTAATTTGTAGCACTACCTTTAATGGCAATTATGTAAGGTGTACCTAGCAGAACCGGCTCTGGGCGTGTCAAAGAGCACTGCCAGGGGAGCCATTAAGTCCTGGGTCAGAAACCAACACAAGGTGTACTGGGCGGACTGTCCAGGGCTCAGACATGGGAAGTCAATAATTGAGGGACCCAGTTCAAAGAGAGCTGTGGAGCTGCTAAACCTTAGCAGAGGACAGCTCAGAAACACAACAGGTCTCTTGACGGGACACATGGCCGTCAAGGAACACCTGCATAAAATGGGGCAGTTCGAAGGGGACCTCGCATGCAGTCTCTGCGGCGAGGGGGAGGAATCAGCCCAGCACATCTTGTGTGAGTGTATAGCTCTGAACCGGAAAAGACAACTGATCTACGGTCACTCTAGACCGGAGACAGAGCAATATAAAACTTCACCCTACCAATCGCTGTGCAGACTAGTTCAAGGCACAGTGATTTTGGAATGGGTGGAGTAAGACTAAGGGTATGCACAATCAACCAAGGGTTGCGGTGCTATCGGGGCGGCAAGGCCGCGGACGAGCCCTGATGAAAAAAAGAAGCTGTACCTAAATGTTGGAAAATTATAAGTACAATTTGTAGAACCCAATTCATCACAATACATTTTTTAGACCTGACGATCGTTTCGCTAACAAACTTAGCGTTATCAGAGGGATGAATAAAGTTGTTTATTTGTTTATTATGAGTTTCGGCATCCCTCTTATGACGCTAACTTTGTTCGCGAAACGATCAGGTCTAAGAACTGTATTGCGACGAACTGAGTTCTCCAAATTGTACTTATCAGTGCTCACCACAGGTTGCAATCTTCACTCATTGTTGGAAAATTGTTTTATTGCTGATTTTTAGGTTAAAATATTGGAATTTCAATTAAGCTGGCGCACATCTGTCGATTCTTGCCTTTAAGGCCATTTCATATACCTTGGTAAACATTGCGAATCAGCAAATTGGTCTATAATTGTAAGGATTTAACATAGAACCTTTCTTGTCTACCGGTGTTACCACTGTTATTTTAAATGCATTTGGGCAGACAGCCTGTTTATATGAGGAATTAATCAGATAAACAAGTGGTTCTATGATGCAACCTTTATTTTTTTGACTAAATTTGCCCTTGTTCCGTCCACTCTTGGCGCTTTTCCTTCCTTATATATATATATATATATATATATATATATATATATATATATATATATATATATATATATATATATATATATATATATATATATACAGTGTGAAACCCACTTATGGAATAAAATTCATTATTCAGCAAAAAATAGTTTTTGAGACACGTGAAATTTTATTTGTCGAACATTATCTTATAATCATAGTTAAAAAATTAAACTCCCACTATTTTATCAAGTTTTTTAAATAGCAACCCTTAATTTTTTCATCACAATTCGATGGATCACCTTTTTCTGAATGCGGAAATGTCCCACATGTTTGGTCTAATATTACAGTTTTCTATATAGGGTGGAAATTTAATACCAGAATAATAAAACTAAACAGTTTACCCTAAAATTCCAATTTCGAAAATAAACCGAATAAAAACATCCCTTTCTTATAATAAATGTTCAAAATGTTCTCTATTCACTTGTACACAACGAAATAATCTGCTCTGGAATTTTTCCCTAGCTCTGTTCGACACGTCAGGCGTTTCTTTCCTAATTCCTGTTGTTATTTTCATTTTCAAATAATCTAACTCAGCAGGTTGCGTTTTATACACTCTGGTTTTAAGGTGTCCCCATAAAAAGATATCAAGAGGCGTAAGATCTGGTGATCTAGCGGGCCATTCTACGAAACCTCTTTGTCCAATCCATCTTTGTGGAAAGACTTCGTGTAGATAATCCCGTACTTGAAGAGCAAAGTGGGGCGGTGCACCGTCTTGTTGAAACCATATCCTTTCATGGGGAATAATAGGTTCCATTACACTTGGATACAATTCTGCTAACATTGGGACAACCTATTCTCTTAGCATTTCTAAATATCTTCGACCGTTTAGATTGTCTATAAAACAGGTCCAACTACGTGATTACCAATGATACCAGCCCAAACGTTCAGCTTCTGAGAACGCTGAGTGTGTGTTTTTCGCATCCAGTGGGCGTTATCGGCAGCCCAGTATCTGAAATGTTGCCTGTTTACATCGCCATTTAAAAGAAATGTTGCTTCATCGGAAAACAGAACGTCAGCAAAAGAAATAACATTTATATGTAACATGTATAGCAGTTGTTCACAAAATTGCAGTCTTCTGTCCGAATCACCGTTAATCAACTCTTGAACGTGTTTTGGTTTATAGGGATGCATGTTTTCGTTTTTGAGACACCTTAAAACTGTTGATTGACTAACATCATTTTCACGTGCAACTTGACGGGTAGAAGTTGTTGGTTCTTCTTGAAAATACAATAAAATATTGAGTTTTACATCCTCATCAACAAACTTGGGTCTCCTAGGCAGTGGTTTAACGTGTTCATAATCACGAAACTGTGAATGTATCTTAGACATGGTTCCCTGGGTTAGTGGGGGCAAATGTGGATGTTTTTAATTAAATAGGTTAACTACTTATGCATGTCTTCTACACATATCACCATACTCAATCATCATTAATATTTCTGTTCGCAAAGTATCGCATTATTAGACCAAAAATTAATTGAAATTGTCGGAACAAAATTACGACTAATTTATTAGGAGACCGTGCAATCAACACAATACATTACAATAAAACAGAACTGTTACATTTCACCTGTTACACTGCAAAAACTGGTAGTTAACAAGAAACGATTAATGATACCAAGTACGTTTTAGATAAAAGACAAGATAAAAAATTTAAGATAAGAATCTGTGAAGAATCCCAGAGCAGATTATATCATTGTGTGCAAGTGAATGGAGAATATTTTGAACATTTACTACAAGAAAGGGACGTTTTAAGTTTATTTTCTAAATTTGAATTTCAGGGTAAACTGTTTAGTTTTAATATTCCGGTATTAAATTTCCACTATGTATTGAAAAGTGTAATATTAGACCATACATATGGGGTATCTCCGCATTCAGAAAAATGTGATCCATCGAATTGTGATGAAAAAATGTAGCGTTGTTATTTAAGAAAAATTTATAAAGTGGTGGGGGTAAAATGGTGGGAGCTTAATTTTTTTAGCTATGATTATAAGATAATGTTAGATAAATTAAACTTCACGTGTCTCATCGTTTTCCACAAAAACTATTTTTGCTGATTAAGCAATTTTATCCTATAAGTGTGTTTCACATTATATATATATATATATATATATATATATATATATATATATATATATATATATATATATATATATATATATATATATATATATATATATATATATATATATACACGTAATCTCTTTCGCGTCACAGGGAAACAGGTAAACTGACTGACGATTTACAGCAGTACAACGTCTATGGACTGGTTCAGTTTTGAAGTCCTCTGTGACGTCTAGCCACACATTTTTAAACGCCCTATTAAACTCATCGCATATCTAACCATTTACATCCATAATTTCATTTATTTCACATTGTTTTCTATAACTTTTAATATGCCTATTTATTGTTTTCCATATGGCTTTGCTATCACCGTTGTGTGTATCAATGTCTCTCTTGTAAGGCTGATTTTTGCCTGGCGTATTATATCGTTTAATCTATTTCTGTAAGTATACTTTTGTCTTAGTTCTTCATCATCTTGTGTCGCCCCCCATTTTCTGTACAATTTCTTTCGTTTGATAAGTACACTTTGAGAACCCAAATCAACACAACACATATTTCAGAGACCTTACGATCGTTTCGTTGACCATGTCAACGTCTTCAGAGGATGAAAAATTCTAAAATTAAACTTCAAGCTACCGTGTATTTATATCGCGTCTAAGTAAACGAACTGGTCTGAAGTAAAATTGTGGTCGAAGACCTATCGTTTGTTTATTGTGTAGTGAAACTACGAGGTCGAAGACCTGCTTTAATCTTCTGGTTGGAAAATTTATGAGCCCTTATCTAATCTAAGGATATTAGGCTTAAAAGGAAAGGTACCGAGTTATCTAAGGAATCTGCACGTTCCTTTTGATCTAGAAATTTACTATGTGGATATTGGAGCAAGCTTGTCGGCTTGTTCGTTTACCTGGACGCGATATAAATACACTGTAGCTTGTAGTTTAATTTTAGAATGTTTCTTCCTCTGAAGACGTTGACGTGGCCAACGAAACGATCGTAAGGTCTCTGAATGTGTTGTGGTGATTTGGGTTATCCAAATGTACTTATTAGTGCTCATCACAGGTTCCAATTTTTACCTAGTTATTTCGTTTAAATTAAATTCGCTTAAATCAAGGAGTCAATTTTAAGGTGTGTGCTTGTTGGAAACGAGTTGTTGTCAAATCTCTTTTCAGGGTAAATCAATAGGGACAGACTGGCGTGGAAGTCATTTATTAAAACTAACCTTTACGTTACAAAAAGTGCCCTTTTGATTATTCCAACATAATTTAATTTACTTCATTTAAAGAAAAAAGTCAAAGAATGCTTAATTGATTATTGCTTAATTAACAGAGTTTCCTTTATTGTTCTCAATTGCTATGGCTGACTTTCTGCTAATTAGCGTTATGAAACTGCGTATTCTATGTAATACAAAAAACTCATAAACAGCTTGTTTTTTCCCCAGTAAACTTTTTCCACGACAAAACTGATTGTATTGTAAAATTCATTTTATGAGCAAAGTTGAAGAGGTTTTTATAACATTCTATAATCACGCCAGCAATAGAAGTCATGAGTTAAAACTAACAAAATATTCGTCTACACAAATTAACAATTGTAGTCTCAGGTTTAATTCTTTCGTATGGTAATTCTCAGAGCAAATGTAGCTCAGTTTTACCGGGCGCTTTATTCATTAGCCGAAAGAAGTTGAGCGACAAACTGTTTGAATCGGCTGATGCTCATTAGCCTATGTTTAGAGTCACCTGATGAGCGTTCTTTGTGCAAATTTTACGTCGTGCCGAACAATGAAACTTCAGTAATTTACAGTCTCTTAAACATACATTTTTTTAACGAGCCTGAATATACATTGTTTTATGAGAACAAAAAAGCTATTCTTCTTTTACTCGCATTGATATGCACTAAATCAATAAGGTTTTTCCATGTAAACGAAATTCTCTTTAAAAATCATATATAAACTTTTGTCAGGTTTAAGATAAAAAAATATTTTCGTGACCTGTGTGTGTGTGTGTGTGTGTGTTGTTTCTTTAACGTCGGCCTATTTCCGCGACTATGGCCAATCACCAAAGCCAGGGAGCAGTTTCACCTCACTATCGTGGAAATTTTGCCGAATCCCTGACTTTCTGTAAGGAGGGTAGGGATCTTAACGTGCCCAATATCGCATGGACACGGGACTGACGGCTTTACGCCCCCTCCGAAGGGCGGAACGTGCAGACATTCAACTTGCTCAAATACAATGCCAGAACCTCGGTTGATGTTAATGTTACAGTTTGTACTGAAAAAGTGAAAGGAGTACCCTGGGATCAAATCCAGTACCTTTCGGTTCAGAGTCACACGTTCTTACCCCTGAACCACCGAGGTTCTTTTCGTGACCTAAGTGATATAATTTATATACACAATGAATACATCGGCGTAAGCGAAATATAACAACATAGTAAACAAGTCTGAATGAAGCAAGTGCGTACAGCGAATTTTCGTAGAAATGTTTTTAATGTCAAATATGAATTGTTTTTGTAATCGCACATACTGAAGGTACGATGGTAAACCATTATGTATAATATCTTCTATATTTAAAGCTAGATGCATTCTCGCAACAATTAGAACCGTAGACCGGTTTCGCTCTAATCAAAGCTCTTAAGTACGGCATACCAATTGCACCGAAAATACACCTATAAAGTAATACACTAAGTGAGTGGTGAACGTGCCGCCACCTAGTTGCGGAACCAAGTAGTATGTTGTCACGCCAGCTCCAAATAACACAAAGTGTTAAAAATAGAGACTGTATACAACCAACTAACAATTTAGTACATTCTCAGCCCTGGCCCATTTCTACCCTAATATAGCGACAAAGTATGTAAGGCTAGATGCATTCTCGCAACAATTAAAACCGTAGACCGGTTTCGCTCTCATTAGATCTCTTTAGTAAGGTATACTAATTGCAGCTAAAATACACCTATAAAGTAATACGGCTATAGTAGCCAGCCTTTCAACACTAAGTGAATGGTGGAGGTTCCGCAACTACGGTTCTAATTGTTGCGAGAATGCATCTAGCCTTACATACTTTGTCCCTATATTAGGGTAGAAATGGGCCAGGGCTGACAATTTACTAAATTGTTAGTTGGTTGTATACAGTCTCTATTTTTTAACACTTTGTGTTATTTGGAGTTGACGTGACAACATACTACTTGGTTCCGCAACTAGGTGGCGGCACGTCCACCACTCACTTAATCTTCTATATTATTAGATGTCGTTACCATTGGCATCAAATTTAATAAATTAAACAAATAAAAAGCAAATTTTCTCGAAAAACGGCTTTCTTGTCTCTTGAAACTTGAATTAAACAAAATTTTAAAGTCCCATTTTACGCATTTCCCTCTTATCTCACTAGGCTAATGAATTTTCATTAGGAAAATTCATGAATACAGAGTATCGATGGTGAGACGTTTGGAAAATTTCTTCCAATGAGCGCGAATTAGGGCCCTTACAACCCAAATCCAAGGTCAGTTGAAAAGTTTATATATATATATATATATATATATATATATATATATATATATATATATATATATATATATATATATATATATATATATATATACTGCATCTATAGCTTTCTTCGTGTTCATGTGTTCAAACTGGTTTCTGTCGCATTTTTCATTTGGCACAGTACCTAGTTCTTTACTAAGTGCTCTGTCTATAAGGTTGACAATATAACTTTTGGATCTGTGTAGTTCAAAGGCACAATGGTCGTCCAGTGACGTAGCAGCGCCTTTTTGAATACAATTAGGATTTTTGGACTGTACACTATCGACCTGCAGTCTTCTCATTGGACTTACACCTGCACCAGCCATTCTTTCTGACAATTCCAAGTTCTGGAGAGAGCCTTCACACAGAGAATGAAGCATGTGACCAGTTATGTCCTGATAATTATAGCTGGGGCTTGACTTGGCCATATTTTCCTGTCTGTTTTGGTCCTCATCATCTTCATAGTTGTCTTGATCGTCGTCGCCACCCTGCCGTTCACTACTTTTTTCTGTATTACATGACATTCTGCTGATTTGATCTTTGATATTCTCCCTGCTGCTGCTTGTTCCGGCCACTTCGCATTTCTTCAGCTGGTTGAGAAGACGCTCTAACGAGTCGGCAGTAATTTGTCCAACTTGAAGTGTCGTAGTTCCTGTGTTTGTATCGTGATGGTTATCTTGCAATTCGCTGCTCATCTCGCAAGCTTTAAGTTTTACAGGCCGGTCTTGTTTCTGCTTCTGCTGTTGCGGCTGTTGCTGCGTTTTAGTTTTCAGTGATGGTGGTATCTTGCGTTCGAAAAATTTGTCCATTTTGGCAATATCACTCCTGCTGATGGTATATCTTGTGCTTCCACTAGGAGCTGGGCTTTTGGTTCTCTCTGTCTTGTCCATCATTGCTTCCTCTAGGTAATGAAGGCGCTGGTCTTCTACATCACCCTCAGAATCCATCTTATGCAAATTTACACTTCGGATAGTCGCCCCACTCCTGGTCTTGCCAAGTTCCGCGCTTGCTGATGAATATACCTGGCTGTCTTGCTGGCAATGTTGCGGCTCAACTGTGGCAGCCGCAGACAATCTTTTCATCTTCCTGATGTAAACTGCTGGATCAGGCTGACTTGCTACTGGAAGACAAAGCGCCGAAGAGCGCTTATAAAGAGTTGAAGATGCAGTACGACGATAATATCTTGGTGTTCTCACAGTGACAGGATATCTCTTGCTTCCCTTAACTGCCCTAGGCATCATAGGTTTTTCTCCTTCTGGTACGTGGTGTCTAGAAGGTGGGAGATGAGGGGTACTTCTATACATCCCTGTCCCGTATATTTCTGGTTGAAGATGACCTGCACCCTGAGCAGCAACATTAGCTGCACCTGTGTAGTAGCCACGTTGTTGGGAAAGTCTTGGATCTACCATTGACATGCTATGGCTGTACGGCGGTGACATAGGTACACGTCTCACTGGAGGGACGTTCATGGTTTGATGTTGCGTCAAATGGGGTGGAAGGTGATGTGGTGGGTGGTGGGGGTGTTGCTGTAGGGGACATGGAGGGCACTGATGTTCGTAGTACTCAGGAATATAAGCTTGCTGCTGCAGAAATCTCTCTTCTGCCAACGGCATCTCACCTGTTGGTATCATAGACTTTCTTCTGTACAGTTCGGTTATATCGCTAAAACGCTAAACGAAAAATTGACTAATCAGTGCATTTCTGATTAGAATGAATGAAATACTTTCTTGAAACTCCAAGTGTGAATAATTTTTAAACGAGTAGATAAAACTTCCAAAAAAATGTGTGTGATGAATTCAGAAAAGAAAGAGCTTTCAAATGATGTAACACTCGACCCGTGTTCCCTATTTAAAATATAAGGGTCGTTATCCCCACCCTTAAGGGGTTGATGTGACAAAGTTGAGTTTTATGTCAAAACAGGTCCCCCTCAGTATTAAAATTGACGTATTTTAGTGTTTCTTAAAAAAAATTCTCTGGACGCAAATTGGTCTTATTCGTTTTCAATGCGTCATCCTGTATATATAATAGTATGTATACTCTACAGTGTACTCCGCAAAATTTGGTGTGCATTCTAAGTAAAAATATAGAGAAAGTAAGTATAAATTAGGTATCTTTAAAAGTACTGACGATGCAATTCTAATATTTGCACCTGCTGGTAAGATTGACTCGACCAGCTTTTTACAGGTAATTCTCAATATATTCTTTACGGTTTTTTGGTTTCTTACATTTTAAAGCAGCACAAAAAATTACTGCTTATAACATAACGCAATTCATTTTTTCAAAAACGGCGGAAAACTGAAATTTCGTCGGGTAGTGTATATTTGAAGTGAAAAACCCCAACGGCGTTATAAAGCTGAAATGTAAAGTGTATTCTTATTCGAGAACCGATACTGGTCCCCCTGTCGTAGAGATAACTTACAAATTACATTAAAAATTTCTTTACTTCGCAAACTCAATTTCCTCGTCTTAGGTGTCAGCGAACTTTTTGTGTTGGAAAACAACGTTCCTCTAATAAAATGTAAATGCTAAAAGAATATCTAAGTGATTCAGAAGACATTTGCATGAGGTAAAACAACATCATTTATTGGAATTATGCAGAATTGGGCAAAGAGGGAAAGTTAAGTGGTGGATGCGGCGTCGATCATGGGACCCAGGTGTGGTTAGTAAACAGTATCGTGTTTCGTAACGTAAACGAATGGCTTTTACAAGGGCTGAGTCGCTTTGTGGGTCTCCCCGGTCTTACACTACCGTTTTACATTGATATGTCCGTATCAACATTACATTAGGTTGATGTAGATACAATCATACATATGTAAGGAACGATTCTTTTCAGGTATAATACAGACAAGTGAAGACGTACACATGAGAGAGATGTGTAGGTTACGATTTTATTATATGCTTCGCAGATTTCGTATTGTAGAGTCGCACATGGGGCAAAATTTAGAATATATTCCGCTATTTTATGCATCTCGCTTATGACCATAAAAATAGTTGCAGGAACAATGCTTCCTTTCGTGCAGGGTAAGTCAACGATTGAATAAAATAAGTTTGTCATTTATGGGTAAACTTTTAAAAAAAATCTGGACGCAGCAAGTTTTTTTTTTAATTTCAACAACACACCACGAGGGCTTAAAGCCTAAATACTATCGTACCGTGGGTGTTGACAAAGAGGAAAGAGGTAAGTTTTTAATTCTGGACTTGAAGGTTCGGAGGTTCGGAGGAGAAGGAAAAACATGTGCCGGCAAGGGGTTCCACAACTTGGAAGTCCTCGGGCATAACAAAAAGTTCTATGTCTGGTGACCTGAACAGTAAAAGGGTGCATTCGCTCTGATCCCCTGGTAGATCTGTTGGGGGCAGCAGGTGGAGGAACTATGGAAGAAAGCTCCTCTGAGCAATGCCCGTGCAGATATCTATAAAAGAGAGAGGAGGTCACCAATGGCACGTCGGTGGGCAAGGGATGGCAGCCTTTGGGTGAGGGTAGGGTCACCGATGAGACGTGTAGCTCTCTTTTGAATGGAGTCCAGGATAGCGAGTGTAGAAGAGGCAGCTGCACCCCAGATGTGGGAGCAGTATTCGAGGTTTGGCCTTATTTGTGAAATATATAAGGTATAGAGATTAGCTGGTGAAAAGTATTTGCGAACCCGGACGAATATACCTAATTTCTTAGCAGCCGCTTCTGCAATTAATGTGACATGTTGGTGCCAATTGAAATTTCGATCCATAGAAATGCCAACAACAGAAAATAACTCATTACTTTGAATAACTTGGTTGTTCATTGTGATGGGTCTAGGGCTGGTGTATCTCTTATGAGAAAGACAGCAAGACTGAGATTTGGTGGCGTTGAATTGTACAAGATTTATACATCCTCAGTCTAATATTTTTTGGAAATCCACGGAGACAGAACTCTCCATGAGTCTGCGATCCTCATCTAATTGGGCTAAAGAGACAGGCTTAGAATATTGTATATTTGAGTGAAGGGTGCAGTCGTCCGCGTAACTGTGAACTGGATTGGATGTGCTGGAGAGGAGGTCATTGATGTTGAGAAGAAACAAAGTAGGGGCTAAATCTGAACCTTGAGGAACTCCTGCATTAATTGGGAATAGTTTAGAGGAATGGCCATCCACGACAACAGAAATGCCCTGGTTGGAGAGGAAATGTTCTGTCCGGGTACAGAATTTCGGTGGTAGGACACAGGCCGGAAGTTTATTAAGCAGCGCTGCGTGCCAGACCTAGTTGAATGGTTTGGATATGTCTAGAGCGACAATCTGGGATTCACCGTGTAGTTCCATAAACTTGTTTCAAGAATGGGTGACAAATGAAAGGAGATCGGCAATCAATCTGCGCTGACGAAATCCATATTGCCTGTCGTGAATTAGACTGTGTGTTTCAAGAAATTTTAGTAATTCGGTGTTTATATACTTTTCCATCACTTTAGAGACGACTGAAAGAAGAGAAATAGGCCTGTAGTTGCTAGGAAGCGCTTTGGATCCTTTCTTGGGGATGGGTTGTACTCGAGCAGTTTTCCAGTTAGTAGGGAATATGCCTTTATTGTAAGATATCTGAAACCGACGAGTCAGGACAGGAGCAAGTTCTGGTGCGCATTTTTTGAGGACAATTGCTGGTATCTCGTCAAGGCCAGAGGCTCTCATGATATTAAGAGAAGAGAGGATGTTTCGTATCTCTTTAGTTTTGAAAATGATATCCGTCATTTTATGTGCGACATTGGGGACTGTTGGTGGTTGAACATTTGGAAGTGGGTGGAGAGTGGAATTGCCGGCGATCAACGAAGCAAAAAGTGCAGCCTTGTCCAGGGCGGTAGAAACAATTTCATCCCCTGAAACAAGAGATGAGAACGTGCTCTTGCAGAAATTATTCCCAATAGATTTAGCAAGAGTCCAGAAGGGTTTGCGGCCGTTGGAGCTTAAGAGGACTTTGTCTTTGATGTGGTTATTAAACAAGTTTTTTGCCTCAGAAAAAATGCGGACATAGAGTTTCTTGCGTCGCTAAATGCTTGACGGTTTTCTTGACTGGGATTGTGTAGAAGCGTTGTGTGAGCTTTGACCTTTTCAAGCCTGGCCTTCTCACAGGAAGTAGAGAACCACGGCTTTTGAGTGGCTGAAGAGGTTTTCTGTGTACGTGGAATGAATAATTACATGCCAGCTTGGATAATTTCGGTGACGTTTTGTGAGATATCAGTGGGGTCAGGATGAGAGAAGCAGACAGAGGCCCATGGAAATGAGGAAAAGTAATCCCGCATTTCGTTCCAGTTTGCGGAGTTGTAGTGCCAAACGATACGTGGGTGTTATGACTGTGTGACCTCGGGTTGCATTGCGCAGAAAGCAGTGACCATTCCGTGGTCTGAGCGACCAAGAGGGGCGGCAACTGATATCTTATAGCATTCAGGTTTTGTAGTAAGAAGGAGATCCAAGGGATTTGAGCTGTGTGTTGGGATGCGAGGAAAGTAAGTAGGTTGCTGAACAATATTGGCTAAAGAATTGCTAACTGCAAAGGCCTCCGCTGCACTCCCTTGTGGATCGGTTTTTGAAGATCCTAGCCATTCCTTATTATGGATATTGAAGTCAACAAGGATAGTGACCTCGGAGGAAGGATATTCAGAAATCAGATAGTCGGTTTTTTTAGAAAGGTAGTCAAAGAGCTGGACAAAGTTGTTGTCAGAAGGTGACCGGTAAATGCAACAGATAAATTTAGTTGCAGCCCTGAGAGAGAGTTTTATCCATAGTATGTCTTTTCTTCCAGCTTCTAAATTGGAGAGTCTGGTAGAGGGTAGAATACTACGGAATAGCGTAAGTGCGTTATGGTAGTGGATTTTCATAAAAATATTTTTAGTTGCAGATATGTCTTTTTCTAATGAAAGCAGGCATCAAATTTGGCTAAATATTTTTGACACAAAAGAATACATAAAATCAAATTATATACCTAATCTGGAATTAAAATTGAAAACAGATAATTTGTTTGCACGAAAATCCATTAAGACCTTTTTTAAAATGTTCCATCAATTGAATAATTTTTCATACAAAAATTCCCAAATGTTTCTTCAAAGAAAATTAATTACTCAAAATTTTACAAAAGCAACAATAATTTGAAAAAAGATCGGTCTTTAAAAAAAAATAACGTGTTATTTATCTAACGGCCAGAAAAATAAATACGATAAAAAAAAGTTAGCGGTGGGGGTAGTTTACACCCCTGCAGAGGTGCAATTGCACTAGTTCTCATAACGACTTAACCACTCATTACAATATTTCCATGAAATTTGAATATGATCGGATTACCTGTTTAGGAGATAGGTAAAAAATTTCGGGACGCAGCAGGTGCGTTATAGTAGCGAATTTTCATAATAATTGTACACAATTATTATACGGCATGTTAGTAAAGTTAATACTTAAAACTTACACAGCCGTTGAAGATCGATTTTAGAGGTCCTAGTACGCGCACATTTAATTAATTCTTTCAAAAGTGTTACCATTGATCTCTGTATTATCAAAAAAATCTTGTGTTCTAACTCCTTTTGAGAAAATAGCCAAAACTCAATATTCTATGAAGCTAAAGAATTAAATGTTCCTATAGCTGTAGATGGTGTAAGTCTCTTTAAAAGTAACATGTATTACAATTTTCATTAAGGTTATACAAAAGTTTTTCAGAAAGAAACTTAATTTATATTTAGAAAAGAAAAGTATCTGCCAAATTATAAACGTAGCAGTTATTTTTCCTTCATAATTGCCAATGTGATTTAATTTGAGTCAACCTAATCATTTTTTTCAATATCAACAATAACAAAATTATAATTTCAGACAAGGTGATAAAATTATTCAGGTGTTTGAAACAAAAATAAAATCTGGTTCAAAACGTATGAAATCTGTGCACTATTGTTGCTTCAAGTGTCAAAATAAAACAAACAAAAAATTTTCTCCGAAAGTTACAAAACTATTTCAATGAAATTTAGTGTATACGTTGCGTTGAGAAAGGCCTTACTACATACCAAAATTTAGCTTTCTAAGTCTATACGAATTTGAAGCATTTAATGAAAATTCACTACCATAACGCACTTGCTGCGTCCCGAACTTTTTTAAATTTATTTCTAACATACATTTTACAAGGTACAATACAAATAAGCTTAGGCTTGAGGCTGTATTAGATGTACAATTTTAAAGCATGGTACCTAAAATTTTTGCAGCCTCGCAATCGAAACCTGTCTATTAGCGAATTTTTTAAAATAAAATACGCTTAATTTTTTAAATAAAAATTCGCTAATAAGAACAAAACAGAAATGCCAATACCTAAAAGGAAAGGGGTAATGGTACACGATGCTCCTAGGGGGTCACCCATCCAAGAAAACACCGTGTCCGAGGTTTCTTAACCTCGGTGATCGTACGTCAATGCTGTCGTCGTTCGCTTCGCAAATCTATTTATCCAAGCTTTTTATACTCATTATTAATTCTTAAGTTTCGATTTTAAATAAAGAATTAGGTTATTTTTAAATTTTGCAATATTTCCACAATTTTTAAACGTCCTGATTGCTTGCATACCTACTGTTACTAAATCAAAGAATTGATTTAAGAACAATTGAAGACCTTGGTGCAAAAACCGGCCAAGTCCTAAAATTAAAATTTGTGAGAAATCAAAAAAAACTTTCTAAATTTGGAAATAAATTTGCAACTGTCCCAAATTTTGGTTTAAAAATAGATTATTGTTATTTGTTATATGGCCCAATATAAAATTGAAATTTTGTAAAAATCACACCAAAAGTGATTTTTGAAAATTTGGACTTGTCCGACTTTTGCACCAAAATATAAAAAAAACACAAAATTTATTAAACCAATATTTATTTCATAAATAAAATATTATTCAAGTACAGAACTACATAAACGAAGAGTCTGATTCATAGGCTGCGTCTTCTAAAGGTTCCTCTCGAGGTTCTACCGCCTCCACTTGTGGTTCTGGTTCTTCTCCAACTTCCGCGAATATTCTATTGTAGTAACCGTGGTATGCTTCTGGTACATATTTCTTAACTAATAGCTTCACATCTTCCACCTTTTTTTCATTTATTGGCAAAGGATAGGCCTGGGTCATCTTTGTCGTAGGTAGCGATAAATTAGTGCCAAGCTTAGTAGCGGAAAATTTATCAAAAATTGGAAATGAAACGTTAGTGCTACATTCAATGAAGTTAGAACCGCTTTGATATTTAAATAATCGGAATGTTGAGATAGAAAATTTTGTTTTATTTTTTTTGGCTGGTAAACGTTGCTTTAAAATGGGTTTAAAATGCTCGGTGAAGTCCATTATTATGTCCTGAGTTACATCTACGACCCGAAACATTTTGCTAGTTTTTCTTACTAGTTCTTTCCATTCGGCAGGTACGTAAACTCGTTCTCTTCTTCTTTTCTCTTTTTCTATTAAGCCAAAGGAGCGGTCACAGGGTAAAAAACTATGACCAGGCTCAGGATATTGATGAATAACTTGAGTAATATTTTTAATACGCTGATTAACCAAGGTGAACAAATATTTGGTGATAGTATGATTTTTGTTCTGAGCAAACGAGTTGTCAGAAAACAGGTACAATGTTGTTATAGATTCGGAAAGAAGTGTAGTAATATAATGGTGGATAAAACTAATGACTTCGTTGCTACTTTTTTTTTGATGTGGCCTCGTCGTACATGTAAAATGTTGATAACCCGGTTTTTCCAGAAAAAATACAAAAGTTGTATTGCCATAGCTGTCGCTTATAAAAAACGTCTCCAGCCGGAACATGCGGGAGAGGAAGATTTTGTTGGTAGTCAAAACATAAAACTTCTACTGTTTCATCGGTCTTGGCAAGCAGGGTTTTCTCTTTCATCGATGTATAGAATACTTCCGCTTTTCTAATATGTAATGTTTTTTCTCTCTCTAGTACATGTTTGGTCTCAGGATCTTGCTCTGCTGCTGTTAAATTTTCCAACCTATCGCATGTCTGACATGTATCCGAACGAGGAGAACCAAAGCTTATATTGTAGTTTTCGCGAAAATGACGAAAGTAGAAGTCATACGAAACCTTTGCTTGACATTTTTCTTCACGTTTAAGTTTTTCAGAGACATCTGGTTCATATTTTTCCAAGTATAACCTATACATTTTGGAAACGTTCAGATCAGACGATAAATAGGCCCGACGTTCGTTTTTCTCTCGACTATAATGTGATGAGCGCTTGGGAAAGCTTAGTATATGGTTATCTATAGCAGCTATAATATTCCTAGGAATTTTGTTAGGGCGATTATTATGTTTACCCCTCATGTCCAGTGGCGCGGCGATTTTTTCTTTTAAAGTGAGCCCTATACGATTTGCCCGGTGTTTGGTAATTCCATGGATTGAACAAAATGCCTGTCTGCAGACCATATATTCAGTACCTTTAACACGAATCTGAAATATAAGCATATTTAAGATTTAATGTTTTTGAATAGTAGGTACAAAAATAATAAAAATCATTTTGAAAAATATAAAAGCCGAACCCATTTTTAAAGGAAAAATCTAATTATTAAAAAGTTAAAAACAAAGTTCAGTAAATTTAGTAAAGGAAAATTATGTCTAACGTCCGCCATTTTATTTTTTTATAATGTATCCAGCGACACCTCACTTAACAAATTCGGTTAAGCCGTTTAGGCTATAGAAGGGAAAAAAGAAAAACCAAAATGGTGTCTAGTGTCCGCCATTTTGATTTTTTTGTGGCGTAATATAAAATACCGTAAGTAAACAATGTGAATCCGCCACAAACATCTAGAAACTATCCGGTGACAATGCCCACATATTTTGGCAATTTTTGATGTTGGTGTTTTGCCATTAGATGGCATTACACCAATATTTATTATATAGAAACTAACTAAACTTTAATCATTATCTTAACTTACCTTGTAATGGAAAGTAACAGTCTTTGCTTTGCCGGTTCCTGTTCTCAATCTTTTTCTTGCTACCTTGTCTACCCGGATTAGGCCACCCAAGTATAGATCTTGCTTTTCTTTACTAGCTAAGCCATTAAATTCCTGCAAGACTTGATTTCTTTCTTCCGCATTGATCTTCGAAAAACATTTAAGACGACAAGCACAATCGTTACCCACTTTTCGCTCTGGTATTAATTTTCCACTTTTTGCCGTAGTGTACTCTTCACCTTTTGCCATTTTTGCTTTTCTAATATTTCGTTGCCATAATGCCTCATTTCGTATTCTCTTTTTTCCTTTTTTTGTAGAAGGAGTATTTACATTGGCTGGTAAAATATCCTTGTTTACAACTGGCATCAGACTCGGATTATTTAAAGGAATATTTTCAATTTTCCTGCGATTTGTCGTTCGTTTTTTATTTTTTTTGTTTATAACTAAGCTAGTACTAGGCTGATCGCTATCAGATGGCAAATATTCACTACCAGATGACATAAAAGGTTCTTCTTCATCAGATGCCATCATGTTTGATATTATCACACTACTATTATGCGTAAAAATACACACGATAAACAACAGACCATGTGCCACGTGCACGCAAACATAAAAAGCAACAAGAAGACTGAATCTTGCCGGAACGCGTCTAATAAGCTTAGCGCGCAATCGTTCATGGTCATGTCCTCCCACTCCACTAGTATTAACGTTGGTGCGAAAATCGAACAAGTCCTGGACATGACTGGTTTTTGCCCCAAAGGGTACTGTCAGCTAAGTCCTTTGGGCATTTCAAATCATTAATATATTTCGGACTTGTCTGATTTTTGCACCAATCGATCAGGGATGCTTTAAATTATATTCGCAGTGAAAAAACGTGATTTAACCCAAAAGTGGACTTGGCCGGTTTTTGCACCAAGGTCTTCAATTATAGGTTAGGGTCTTGGACAACTAATATGATCAAACACTTTGATGTTTTTCGACAATGATTCTAGCTTTTTATATGAACTAAAATTATTAATAGAACAACAACCTATTCTCTCATTAACCTAAAAAATAAAAACAATCACTGGCCAAATTTTTAATTTCATGTTGTCTGTCATTTTCCGTAACTGCGGCCGAGATTTCACGATTGGCATTGGACTTTAACCACTAAGTCGTCTCAACGCATGTCTTTGGGATTTTAAGTTTAATTTGGAAAAAAAAACTCTAAATATACTGTACCAAATTACTTAAAATTCACAGCATAGGTTTATTTGCACTATTTATAGCCAAATGTAAAGTCTCATTCCAGTTAATCTGACACTTACAAAAATATAGCATTTCTAAAAAGCGTTCCCCGATTTTCCACCGGAAAAACTTGAGCATAAAGGCTGATTAACCAACTCGACCTCGGTTTTCGCCCAAGAAAGATTTTTGCCAAGTTTGATTGAAATCAGTTTAGTATTTTTTTAGTTATCGCTCGCATACATACATATATATATATATATATATATATATATATATATATATATATATATATATATATATATATATATATATATATATATATATATATATACAGGCTGTTTCAAAAATCATGCACCATCGCTCGTGGGGAAATTCCTTACTAAAAAATAAGAAAAAAAGTTACTGTGCACATGGGCCCGGAAACGCATAGTTTCCAATATACAGGGAGTTGAATTTTAATTATTTTTTTTAATTTTTTATAAATAATTTCAAAACCACTTGATTGATTTTAATGAAACTTGGAACTTGAAAGTGTATTATGAAAGTGCATATTTTCAAGTGAGGATCTGCTAACTACTGCGTCAGTGGCGTGCGTACGGGGCAACTGTAAAAATTCATTTGGGGAAAAATATGTGCGCCACTGACTTTTTCCAATTTTGATACATCAGTTATGAAGCTTATTACATAAGCCACAAAAGCTACCTCTTGGTATTTTTTCGTTCAGGGTATCCCCTAGGAGATATGATTAATTTTATAAAAAGGGGAAAAGTACCGATTAGTCAGCGTAATAATAATAATAATAATAATAATAATAATAATAATATATGTTTACTGCAACCATAAGAATATGAAAAACAAAACATACAGTAAACATTACAGCAATAAACGTGCAAATAACTAACCTACGTAAAACTTATTGGTGATAAACATTGAAATGAATATTACAAACATTGATAAAAAATGATAAATAAAAAATAAAAATAAAAAATGAAAAAGGTAATCGTAAAGACACCATGATTTTTCCAAACTCTTGTTTTTTGTATATTACTCAATTGACTTTAATAACAAAGCTAAAGAAAATGTTGAAAGTGACCACCATTAGCGTCGTTACAATTATTTAACCTTCTGCGCAAAGATCTTCTTACTCTTCTGCAAATATTTTGATCTTCTCTAATGCTGTCAAATGCATATTCTATTCTTCCCAACAATTCTTCTCGTGTATTTACTGGTGTTTTATACACTATTTCTTTTAAATGACCCCACAAATAAAAATCGAAAGGATTCAGGTCCGGAGATCGAGCTGGCCATGACACCGGACCTCCACGACCAATCCATCGGTGACCGTTTGTGTTGGCTAAATATGTTCTCACAACTGCTGCAAAATGTGCGGGCGCACCATCATGCTGGAACCACATTGTACTATTTCTCATAAAAAGCGGTAGTAACAACGGCAAATCATCGTGTAAAAAGTTTAAATATGATTCATGGTCAAGACGATTCGGTAGAACAACAGGACCAATTATGTGATTTTCAATAATAGCAGCCCAAATATTGATCGAAAATTGATACTGCGAATTTGCAACTCTTAGAGAGTGTGGGTTTTCATCGGCCCATGTATGTAAATTGTCAAAATTTACGATACCTTTTCGCGTAAATGACGCCTCATCAGTAAATAGTACACGTTTAGAAAAATGTTGGTCGTGCCTAAGTTTGTTTAAGAACCACTGACAAAACATTACCCTTGGTTGAAAGTCTCTAGGTAGAAGTTCCTGGACACGTATAAAATGATAGGGATATAAACTTTGATCCTTCAGAGTTCTGTGAACTGATGATGCCGAAATATTACTCAGTTCTGTGGCAATAATTCTCGTACTTGTACTAGGATCACGTTCAACTCTATTTAATATTGCCTCTTCAACTCATACAGTTCGGCGGTATCTTCTGTGTCCAGAGTCAGCTTTTAAAGGTTTTAAAGAACCAGTTTATCTCAAATGTCTTACAATACGTGGGAAAATATTTTTGTCAGGAATTCTTCTTTGCGGATAAGTTTCCTGATAAACTCGCACAACTTGCCTAGCATTTTGATTTGTTTGTCCATAAATTAACAACATATCAGTCAAATCCGCTGAAGTGTACTTAATGAAAACCATCTTGAGAGGAGGAAATAATATTAATGAGCAGCTCAGTATCAACAAATAACTAAAAACGAAAATACTGCACCGTATCAAAATTTAAAGAATAGCACGAAAACTCTTTTGACGCCTACAAAGCACTTCAAAATTGTAGAATTTAGAGAACTGTCAAAAATTATAGTTTCATGGCACTTTACGATTACTGTTTTCATTACTCCAACGAATCGGTACTTTGCCCCTTTTTATAAAATTAATCATATCTCCTAAGGTATACCCTGAACGAAAAAATACCAAGAGGCAGCTTTTGTGGCTTATGTAATAAGCTTCATAACTGATGTATCAAAATTGGAAAAAGACAGTGGCGCACATATTTTTTCCCCAAATGAATTTTTACAATTGCCCCGTACGCACGCCACTGACGCAGTTGTATGTAGATTTTCACTTGAAAATATGCACTTTCATAATAGACTTTCAAGTATATATATATATATATATATATATATATATATATATATATATATATATATATATATATATATATATATATATATATATAAATATAAAAGTTTTAATGGACCTTGGTTTTGGGTTTTAGGGGCCCAAGTTCGCACTCATCTGAATATATTTTTTGAAAAGCTTTACATTGTGCCCTCTCTATTAGCGAACTTTTCTTAATGAAACAAAAAATAACTTTGAAGCCCTGTGGCGGATAAACGGTGCAACTTTGTATAGAGGTGAGTTGATCTTAATCGACCTAATTTTGCCTGAAAAATCTTTGGTAGGTCGGTTGTACATTGAATTCCGGGACAGCCTGTATATGTAACGGACCGATAACTCAAAAAATAGTGGGCCGGTTTTGATAAAATTTTGTAAGTACCTTCATTTTGCAAGTTGCTTGGACAAGTTCGTTACTTAGGAAAATCGGCCCAGTTTGTCCAGGAGAATCTGGCGTTTTCTTTCGAAAAATTTTTATGTCTCCAGGAATAACAAAGTAAGGGACAACCAAATTTGGAACGCGGATTTACATCGTTAAGGGTAAATCAAGTACGAAAAAGTAGATCTGTAAGTTGGAAGACGAAAAAGTAATAGGCAAGTTAAAAAAAATTGGGGTTTCTTTAAAACGCCAAAGTTGGGATTTGAAACGTCAAAATATGCAACATTTATACAAAGAACCAGAAACTAATACGGGGTTTTTAAGAGAAGATGTCGCAAGGAGAAGGTTTCACATCCATAAATTCTCAGCTTCAATCGCCACTGTCCTTAATTTTACTAAACTATTTTCGGAAAATTCATTTCAAATAGACCATAGCTCTGATGCTTTGGCAGTAGTTTTAGCTATAGCGTTTATCGCTTAATGGTTTTTGGCGAATTTTCATAAAAAATCAATAAAATTCAATGTATCCGTTATTATTCAAGATACGAAAAGAACTTGTATATGTTAATTATAGGATGATTTTGCTTCATCTTATAAAAATATATCTACAATCACATGGTGGCTCAACGGTCGTTGGTGACAATTTTTTTTAAAATCTAACACGCCGTTCTTTATTGCATTTTTCTATTTTCGATCGAAATATAATGCACGTTTGTGGGAGAAGCAAATCGGGACGCAGGAAGTATGTTATGGTAGCGAATTTTCATTAAATGCTTAAAATTTGAATAGCTCAATTTGCTATTAACCTATAAGGTCGACAGGCACTTTTATAGATATCTGCACGGGCACTGCTCAGAGGAGCTCTCTTCCATAGTTACTCCACTGCTGCCCCCAACAGGTCTACCAGGAAACAGAGCGAATGCACCCTTTTACTGTCCAGGTCAACAGATATAGAACATCTTGTTATGCCCGCTCTTTTGTCCCGATGACTTCCAAGTTGTGGAATTCCGTGCCGGCACATGTTTTTCCTTCTCCTCCGAACATCCAAACCTTCAAGTCCAGAATTAACAAGTTTCCTCTTTCCTCCTGGTCGACACCCACGGTACGATAGTATTTAGGCTGTGAGTTCTCGTGGTGTGTTGTTAAAATTTAAAAAATATAAAAAAGTATGGTACCATGTTTCGCCTATAAAGGTCATCCTGGTAAGCAAATTTTATGCCTGCTTTCTTTAAAACAACACATATTTGCTATATACAGACTTGGAGACTACTTCTCTGGCTTCACTGTTGGTTTTCATTTTTGTAGGTGAAGGACGTAGCCAGCGCATAAACTAACTATAGCAAGTGGCCCTAATGAATTCTGGATGTTCTAGGATGGTCTTCAACGTTTCTGTGATTAGCTTCGCTGCTTGACAGCATTCTCAGACAGATTAAAAATTGACTTAGTACGAAATCATGACAACTACAAATAAAGATCTGTTGCTATGTTATGATATGATGTTTTGATCACAAAATTTATCAAATTGAAAATAAAATGAAACACAGATGACAGATGAGGCTTCCAAAATGTCTACGTGATGTATGTCAATATTTAACATAAAAAAATTAAATAAAAATAGAACTAGCCTATAATAACGATGATAACAGTTACAACAATAAAATAACTAAACAATAACAGTAGAAAAGCAGTCTCTATACAACGAAATTATTGAGATACATCAACTCATTATCTTATTACAACTTTTTTGAAAGAATAGTTTAATTTATTTTCTTTGACTTATTTAATAAGAAAGAAGAATATCCAAGAAAGGGGAATTCATTAAATTAGTTTGCTCGTTTAAAACAAGCTAGCTATTGTTGTTTGTGTGCTTTTTGACTTCTAAAGCTTCAAAAAAGTCTAGTTTACGTTTGTCATTATAAAAATGTAGTGGTTGTATGCGGTTATTTACTGTAGGTCTATGTTCGGTATCAATAATATGTTTTGCAAATGTAGATTTGTCAGAAAACATTTCAAAAATTTTAAATACCTCTACAAATACAAAGGTAGCTTTTAAATCTTACAACACTACGCGTGATTTACTATTTAACGCGAAAGAAAAATCTTGTTTCCTGACAAAAGCTGGAGTTTATAAATTAGCTTGTACACATTGTAACGCAATCTAGATAGGTCAAACTTTTAGAAATTTTAACACACGATACAAAGAACAATTTCTGCATTTATAAATAACCACGCTGACAAATCTACATTTGCAAAACATATTATTGATACCGAACATACACCTACAGTAAATAACTGCATACAACCACAACATTTTTATAATGACAAACGTAAACTAGACTTTTTTGAAGCTTTAGAAGTCAAAAAGCACACACACGACAATAGCTACCTTGATTTAAACGAGCAAACTGATTTAATGAATTCCCATTTCTTGGATATTCTTCTTTCTAATTAAATAGGCCTAAGAAAATAAATTAAACTATTCTTTCAAAAAAGTTGTAATAAGATAATGTGTTGATGTATGTCAATAATTTCGTTGTATAGAGACTGCCTTTATACTGTTATTGTTTAGTCATTTTATTGTTGTAACTGTTATCATAGTTATTATACGCTAGTTCTATTTTTATTTTTTATATTAAATATTGACATACATCACATAGACATTTTGAAAGCCTCATCTGTGTTTCATTTTATTTTCAATTTGATAAATTTTTTGATCAAAACATCATATCATAACATAGCAACAGATCTTTATTTGTAGTTGTCATGATTTCGTGCTAATTCAATTTTTATCTGTCTGAAAATGCTGTCAAGCAGCGAAACTAGTCACAGAAACGTTGAAGAACATCCTATAACATCCAGAATTTATAATGGCCACTTGCTCCAGTTAGCTTACGCGCTGGCTACGTCCTTCACCTACAAAAAAAAACCAACAGTGAAGCCAGAGAAGTATTCTCCCAGTTTGTATGTAGTATGGACCAGTTTAACCAAGTAAGGGCAACAACAATGAATGAACATATTTGCTACTAAAAATATTCTTATGAAAATTCACTAGCATAACGCACTTGCTCCGTCTAGACTTTTTTTAGGTACTCAACTGTATCCAGACTTACTGAAGGCCGGGTATGTACAATGCAAGATTTTTCCGATGGCAATCCACGTCTGAAAGAGTTTAAGTTGCTTTCGACCAAGAATACAATAAAGGCTTCTTAACGACAATGTTGATTCCATATATTAGAAGCGAATATCTTCATGATGTAATTGGCAATTTTCATTTTAATAACTCCAGCCTGGAGCTAAACGTGGAGCAACTAAATACTGTTATATCGATACAGAATATGTTTCTGTCGCCGTAAATAGCAAGTCTTTGCTCTAACTTTCTCCCATCTCAGGCAACATGATAAAGTTCTCAAGTAGGTCTACCCTATTTGCTCTCCCGGAGTGCTTCGAGAACATAGGTTAAAATTAGGAGGTAGATGGTTCTGTCATGTCCTTCCTTCCGGAGTTCTGAAAGTGTAGCACACTTGACTCAACTACGCACATCACATTTTCCTTTAGGACGACCTCTGCTGCTTGCAATTATACTACTGAAGGTAACCATCTCAAAAGAGAACACTGCCTACTATAAACGTAAAAAATAAGTGTTATTGCTATCTTCCAGCATGATTTTTTCAGGTTGTTTAAAACAAGTTCAGTATACTTAGCCGAACTCTGGCGTTTCAACTTAAATTGAAAAAGTTCCTGTATATGATAGCATCTATAGAAATAAGAGCACATTTTTACATAAATAAAATAAACAAAACTGTGATGTCTTAATAAGAAAGAAAGTCTGGACACAGCAAGTGCGTTATGGTAGAAAATTTTCACAGAATTATCCAAGGCAGTTTTTTTGGCGAAAATTTGCCAGAAAAACTTTTTTATGCAAATTTTTGCTACGACTGTTTTCCACAAAAATATGTATTTTTTTCAATTTTCCTGCGAGTGGTCGATAACAACAATCTGTTACCTCCTTCAAAGAAAAGCTTTAAGTACAAGAACTGTGGTATATTGTGATTGACCTCAGATGGATATAGATCTGCTCAATGGTGAGGTCACAATTGCCTATAACACTCTACCCTAAAGTAGTTATCTATCAGATTATCAAATTTATTAAGATTAGCAGCACTTTTTAGGAGATTGACAGATCTGGCTGTAGTTTGATACTCACGTACTCTTCCTTTGTTTGCTTCGGACTGCCTGGAGTCCTATATTTCTGGGCGCCCCAGACTAGTGCCAGGTTACATAAAAATTTTGATATCTAGATAATAGTTAGTAAGAATAAATTGTTTGCGCTCATGCCAAAAGAAAGGAGAAGTTGGGAAGGAGTTTCTCTTGAATTAAACAGATATTTTAATATAACAAAATAAATAAGTTTATTCGTATAGATTAAATTTGGAATAGCAAACAAAATGAAATAAAAATGATTGGTAAATCTCTGATAAACATTAATTGCCACAAATAACAATCAGATGAGTAGCAAGAATCTCAAGAGCAAGAAATTATTAATTTACATACATGTACCAAAACAATAGGATAAAGATAGTTGCATATTACTGAAATGTTATTGTTAATTACTTAGGATATCGCTCAAAAACAAACACAAATGATTAGGTAAGTTACTTGACGTCTCTCAATCAATTACTAGGTTTTCTAGTGAACTAACTGGCCAGTTCTTGAGTGAGGCTCCAAAGAAAGAAAATCTATTAGTATTTTCCTACGTGAAATTTTTATATTAATTAGGAAAACTAGGAGAGATTAAAGAGAATGTATAGGTTAGATATTTTACAGACAAAATTTGCTAATGACAAAATAAAAACTATGTGTTTAAATTTACAAAAATTGACAAAATCTTAGAGATTAAACAGGAAATATATAGTTATGCTGACAGCACTTCCCTGACATTGTTTAAGCTCAAACTTGATTACGTGATTTTGAAAGTTCAGGTTATTAAAACTTCAGATGTTAAATTTCGACATGAAAATTCTGCTGATTCAGAGAAATATATCAGCCAAATTTCATCAAAATAACTTTGTTATTTTTTGATACATTTTTCTTTTTTCGCCAAAATCTTTTTTTATTTAGAAAAACTGGTATAATAGGGCTAGCAAACGAACTCATAAAAGAAAAATACTTTCCATGTTTCATTTTTATAGAGACTTGACTTTATTTTGCTTACATTTATACTATATTATGCTACACTTTCTGTCTAAAACCACAGCATAATATATCTATGCTGTGCTAAAATTGTATTTGAGGCCGTTCATTAAGCTACAAATAAAGTGTATTTTAATAATTGATTGAATCCCCCACTTAAACAACAATCACTTGGCAAATTTTTATTTTCATGTCGTCTGTCATTTGCCATATATGTGGCCGAGATTCAATTTAAATGGACCTTGGTTTCGGGTTCTAGGGGCCCAAATTCGCGCTTATTTCTACACATTTTTGCAAAGTCTCACCATGAATACCTCTCTATTGGCAAATTTTTAAAATAAAAATTCGCCAAAAGTAAACCATATACCAAAATTCAGGCCCTTAGGTTAAAAGGAAAAACAGTTATCGGCATTTAAAGAAAAAAAGTTTTGGGTGCGACTAATGACTAGATTTTTGTGGATAAGAAAATCTATTGTATATATGACAAACAAAGATTATGTTTGTTTGGCTCAAAAATATCAAGATACTACAGAAAAAGTATACTTTGAAAACTTTTTTTTTGCTCTTAAAACGTAAAAGTCGAGATTTGAAAAGTCAAAATTGGCAACTTTGAGGCAAAGAACGTGAAACGAATACAGGTTATGTAGATAAAATGTGGCAATAAATGTATTTTACAAACCCTTAAGTTTCAGCTTCAACGATGATTGCTCTTCATTTTACTAAAATGTTTCCAGAAAATTCATTTCAAATAGACCCTTTCTTTGATGCTTTGGCAGTAGTTTTAGTTATAGAGTTTATGGCTTAATACTTAATAACTTTTGGCGAATTTTAATAGAAAAAACTCGCAAATGAGGAGACCGCGACTTTGGATTTTGAAAAGATCTCTTCAAATGAACGCAAACTAGGTTCACTAAAACCCATATCTGAGGTTAGTTTTAGTTTTCATCTCTTTACATATATACAGGGTGACGCATTTCTACGGTAAAACTCAATATATCCGTTGTTATACAAAATACGAGAAAAAATTGTATAAGTTAATTATAGGGTGTCTTGAGCTGCATCTTATAAAATTATTTTGACAATCACAGGCTGGTCCATAAGTCGTTGCTGATCCCTATAATTTTTTTTTCGAACACCCATATATTCTTGCATTTTTTATTTTTTTATTGAAATATAACGCATGTTTGTAAGAAAATAAATCGAGACGCAGAAAGTGCGTTTTGGTAGCGAATTTTCATTAAATACTTCAAATTTCAACAACTCATTTTTTTATATATTTTAACAACACACCACGAGGGCTTACAGCCTAAATACTATCGTACCGTGGGTGTAGAGAAGGTGAAAAGAGGTAACTTGTTGTTAATTCTGGACTTTTAAGGTTTGGGGGTTCGGTGGAGAAGGAAAAACATGTGCTGGCAAGAAACTGCACAACTTGGAATTCCTCGGGATAAAAGAGCGGGCATAACAACATGTTCTATGTCCGGTGACCTGGACAGTAAAAGGGTGGATTCGCTCTGTTCCCCTGGTAGATCTGTTGGGGGCGGCAGATGGAGGAACTATGGAAGAAAACTCATCTGATCAGTGCCCGTGCAGATATCTATAAACGAAAGAAAGGTCACCAATGGCACGTCGGTGGATAAGCGATAGCAGCCCTTGGGTGGGGGTAGAGTCACAGATGAAACCTATAGCTCTCTTTTGAATGGAGTCCAGGATAGCGAGTGTAAAAGCGGCAGCGGCACCCCAGATGTGGGAGCAGTATTCGAGGTTTGACCTTATTTGTGAAGTATATAAGGTATAGAGATTAGCTGGTGAAAAGTATTTGCGAGTCCGGAAGAGAAAACCTAATTTTTTAGCAGCCGATTCTGAAATTGATGTGACATGTTGGTGACAATTGAGATTTCGATCCACAGAAATGCCAACAAGTAAAAAGGACTCATTACTTTGAATAACTTGGTTGTTCATCGTAATGGGTCTGGTGTATCTCTTATGAGATAGAAAGCAAGACTGAGATTTGGTGGAGTTGAATTGTATAAGATTTCTACTTCCCCAGTCTAATATTTTTTGGAGATCCACAGAGACAAAACCCTCCATGAGTCTGCGATCCTCATCTAATTGTGCTAAAGAGACAGGCTTATAATATTGTATATTTGAGTGAAGGATGCTATCGTCTACGTAACTGTGAACTGGGTTCGACTGCTAGAGAGGAGGTCATTGATGTGGAGAAGAAACAAAGTAGAGGCTGAAGCTGAACCTTGAGGGACTCCTGCATTAATTGGATACGGTTTAGAGGAATGGCCATCCACGACAATAGAAATGCTCCCGTTGGAGAGACAAATTTGCTCTCCAGGTACAGAGTTTATTAAGCAGCGCTGCGTGACAGACCTGGTCTAATGCTTTGGATATGTCTAGAGCGACAATCTGGGATTAGCCGTGTAGTTCCGTAGACTTGCTCTAAGAAAGGGTGACAAAGGAAAGGATGTCGGCACTTGATCTGCGCTGACGGAATCCATACATGCATGTCGTGGATTAGAATGTGTTTTTCAAGAAATTTTAGTATTTTGCTATTAACCCAAAGTTTATTGGCTAGGAAACCAGTCTTGTCGGAAACGTTTTAAGTTTATTTACGGAATTTTTTTTGTAGACTTTCAAACAATAAGTTATTTTGATAAAACATGGTTCATTGGTTCTACTATCTAGGTTATACCGGTAACCCGATTAATGCCTGCTTCCATTAGAGAGAAATATTTGCTATTAAAAACATTTTTTAGAAATTCACTTCCATAACGTTGCTTGCTGCGTCCACACACTCTAAAACCCATCTTGCGTGACACACGAGATCAATACAACAATTAATTTTACAAAACCATTGGTGTTGTTGACTTGTGATTCTTAAAACATAGCCCCCCAGTGAAATATTATATGTAATTTGTCATGTCCACACGAAAGACGTTAAAGCACGGTACAAAATCATACATAAGTTTAAGATAAATCTTCAGAGTGACGACCCGGAAATAGGAAAAGCCGGGAAAACAAGCAAGCGTAAGATGAAAAAGTGTGTATACTTTATAGCTTGTAATGAAACTAGATCAAGGGAGGTAGTTGAAGCAAGCGAGTCACGAGGCATGAGGCAGTAACACTGAGGCACTAGAACACCCTCATGTCAGACCGTGACGGCTTAGCCTCGCTGCAAATACCGCCTTTCAAATTACCGACATTCTGATAAAACTATAAAACCAACCACTTTGTAAAACGTTGCTGAGAACCTGAATTCTATTATTGCCTGTATTTGCGAGCCATTATTGAGAGATTCTTGGGGGTTTTGTTTATTTTTGCATAACAAAGGAGGACGAGGAAACTGCTTGGAGAACTTATTACAATTATATCTACTCAGCTCGAGAGGCAAAGCTCTAGAAATAATTTAACCGCCTTAATTTTCACTCAAGTGTATATAAGATCCTCTCTTTACTGAAAACAAAATTAATTTGAGCAGCTGTATTGGGACTTCTATTTGCTGGAGTTTTTCAGTTTTCTTGCTTTTACAACTCTGTTGATTATTTCTTTAATTTGCCGACTGTGCAGCTACAATTTCTATAAAACTACTGTGTTAATTGGATTGGATTTTTAGTGAAAGGAATTTGTAAGTGAATAAAAATGTAAAGTGCAACGTTAAGCTTAAAATACTAAGTGCATATTTTGTTGCAGAACGGTGTTAATGAGATTGGGTTTTTATATCCATTATTTTTAACTGTTTGCGTAGACAGTGAACAGTTGCTCTTTAGTTCTTCCATTAACTAAGTTAACGTGAAAGTGGAGAAATATCCAAAGTAGGCAAATATCATGCAATAATCAAAGGAAAAATTAAAAATGTTCCGGATGCAGCGAGTGCATTATAGTAGTGAATATTAATAAGAATTGTACACTATTAGTAAGATATATTATTAAAACTAATTCTTTAAATTTGAATGCACTTGGAAGACCGGTTTTAGAGCTCCCAGTTAGCGATTATTTGAAGAAGTGGTTAAAGGAAATTAAAAGCTTTTACTACCAGAGAAACTGATCTATTCTCAGAACCCTACGCGTTTCAACATATTAACGTGCCATCTTCAGGGGTTAAGACAAATTTTCCTGTCTAAATCACAGAAAGATGCTATATGAAATGTTGTCAAAGTTTGGCTTTTAATCTATTGTCCTCAGGATACCAAACAGAAACTGCGTAAAACGGGAAGGCAGGAACATCACAAGACTTGAAGAAACCAGAGGATGAATTTTCTTCAAGTCTTGTGATGTTCCTGCCTTCCCGTTTTACGCAGTTTCTGTTTGGTATCCTGAGGACAATAGATGAAAAGCCAAACTTTGACAACATTTCATATAGCATATTTCTGTAATTGAGACAGGAAATGTGTCTAAACCCCTGAAGATGGCACGTTAATGTGTTGAAACGCGTAGGGTTTTGAGAATAAATCAGTTTGTGTGGTAGTAAAAGCCTTTATTTTCCTTTAACCATGTCAAACCCAGACGTTATGATGTTTAGAAATAATATTTGAAGAAGTTTCTATTTTCTATGGAGCTACAAAATTATAATTTGGTAGAGATATATGTAAGTACTGCAAGTCTATTTAAAAACACTGTGTTACAAATTTCATTGAAGTCACAACATTTTGTTGGAAAAAAAAAGTATTTACATAGGGTACCGTACCTGCCAAATCGTAACTATGACAGGTATTTTCCTTTTAATTGCTTGGATGGTTTTGTTTTAGTCAACCTAATCGCACTAGTTTTTGCAACCAAAACAACAAAAAAGGTTTTACAAATCAACTTGTTGTTATCCGCGAACCTGATTATGTTATTTTTCTATAATTTAGTACCCACGCTGCGTTTACATAAGTGTTACTACGGTATAAGATTGAAGATTCCAGCTTAATAGGAAGTTGAATTATTAGATTTCAAATATTTTTACAAAAAATTTTCTATGATTATTGTATTTACTGCACGCAGACCTTTTTCAACACTTATTTACTGTTGCTGTATCCACACTTTTTGAAAATAATGAAATATTGTAGCTCTCTGCCAAACAAGGCACCCCCAATAACATTTTTTTTCAAAAACACACCACGAGAGCCATAGCCTAAATACTATCGTACCATGGGTGTCGACAAGAAGGAAAAAGGCAACTTGTTAATTCTGGAGGTTCGGAAGAGAAGGAAAAACATGTGCCGGAAAGTAATTCCACAACTTGGAAGTCCTCGGGACAAAAGAGCGGGCATAACAAGCTGTTCTATGTCTAATGATCTGACAGTATAGGGGTGCATTCGTTCTGTTAGATCTGTTGGGGCAGCAGGTGGAGGAACTATGGAAGAAAGCTCCTCTGAGCAGTGCCCGTGCATATATCTATAAAAGAGAGAGAGGTCACCAACGGCACGTCGGTGGGCAAGGGATGGCAGCCTTTGGGTGAGGGTAGAGTCACCGAGGAGACGTATAGCTCTCTTCTGAATTCAGTCCAGGATAACGAGTGTAGAAGCGGCAGTGGCACCCCAGATGTGGAAGCAGTATAGAGATTAGCTACTGAAAAGTATTTGCAATCCCGGAAGAGGAAACCTAATTTTTTGGCAGCCGCTTCTGCAATTGATGTGACATGTTGTGCCAATTGAGATTTTGATCCCCAGAAATGCCAACAAGTGAAAACGACTCATTACTTTGAATAACTTGGTTGTTCATTGTGATGGATCTAGGGCTGGTGTATCTCCTATGAGAAAAAAAGCAAGACTGAGATTTGGTGGGGTTGAATTGTACAAGATTTCTACTTCCCCAGTCTAATATTTTTTGGAGATCTACGCAGAGAGAACCCTCCATGAGCCTGCGAGCCTCATCTGATTGGGATAAAGAGACAGGCTTAGAATATTGTATATTTTAGTTAGGATGCTGTCGTCCGCGTAACTGTGAACTGGGTTGGATGTGCTAGAGAGGAGGTCATTGATGTGGAGAAGAAACAAAGTAGGGGCTAAAGCTGAACCGTGAGGAACTCCTGCATTAATTGGATACAGTTATGCTTCGGTTGGAGGGCAAATTTGCTGTCCAGGTATAGAGTTTTGGTGGTAGGCCATAGGCCGGAAGTTTATTAAGCAGCGCTGCGTGCCAGACCTGGTCGAATGGTTTGGAAATGTCTAGAGCGACAATCTGGGATTCACCGTGTAGTTCCATAGACTTGTTCCAAGAATGGGTGACAAAGGAAAGGAGGTCGGCAGTGATCTGCGCTGACGGAATCGTTACTGCCCGTCGTGGATTAGACTGTGTTTTTCAAGAAATTTTAGTAATTCGATGTTTATATACCTTTCCCCCACTTTAGAGACGACTGAAAGAAGAGAAACAGGCCTGTAGTTGATAGGAAGCGCTTTGGATCCTTTGTTGGGGACAGGTTGTACTCGAGCAGTTTTCCAGTTACTAGGGAATATGCCTCTATTGTAAGAAGAAACAGACGAGTCAGGACAGGTGCAAGTTCTCGTGTACATTTTTTGAGAACAATTGCTGGGATCTCGTCAAGGCCAGAGGCTTTCCCGGTATTAAGAGAAGGGCGCATCCATGTTTTTAGTTTTGAAAATCATATCCGTCATCTTATGTGCGACGTTGGGGACTGTTGGTGGTTGAAGATTTGGAGCTGGGTTGAGAGTATAATTTCCGGGGAACAACGAGGCAAAAATATCAGCCTTGCACAGGTCGGTACAAACAATTTTATTCCCTGAAACAAGAGGTGGGAACGTGCTCTTGCAGAAATTATTCCGAATAGATTTAGCAAGAGTCCAGAAGGGTTTGCTGCCGTTGGAGCTTGAGAGGACTTTGTTTTTGATGTTGTTATTAAAAGAGTTTTTGCCTCAGAAATAATGCGGACATAGCGGTTTCTTGCATTGTTAAATGCTTGACGGTTTTCTTGACTGAGATTGTGCAGAAGCAGTTTGTGAGCTTTGACCTTTTCAAGTCTGGCCTTGTCACAGGATTTCGAGAATCAGGGCTTTTGAGTTGCTGAAGAGGTTTTCTGTGTACGTGGAATAAATAATTACATGCCAGCTTGGATGATTTCTGTGACGTTTTGTGAGATATCAGAGAGGTCAGGATGAGAAGCAGACAGACGCCCATGGAAATGAGGAAAAGTAATCCCGTATTTCGTCCCACTTGGCGGAGTTGTAGTGCCAAACGATACTTGTGTGTGATGACTGTGTGACCTCGGGTTGCATTGCGCAGGAAGCAGTGACCATGCCGTGGTCTGAGCGACCAATTGGGGCGGTGACTGATGTATTATAGCACTCAGGTTTTGTAGTAAGAAGGAGATATAAGGGATTTGAGCTATATGTTGAGATGCGAGGAAAGTAAGTAGGTTGCTAAACCATATTGGCTAAAGACTTGCTGACTGCGAAGGCTTCCGCTGCTCTCCCTTGTGGATCGGTTTTTGAAGATCCTAGCCATTCCTTATAGTGACCTCGGAGGAAGCATATTCAGAAATCAGATGGTCGGTTTTTTTTAGAAAGGTAGTCGAAGAGCTGGACAAAGTTGTTGTCAGAAGGTGACCGGTAAATTCAACAGATGAATTTAATTGCAGCCCTGAGAGAGAGTTTGACCCAAGGTAGGTATTTTCTTCCAGCTTCCAAATTGGGGAGTCTGGTGCGGGGTAGATTGCTACGGACGTATGCGCGCACACCTCCATACAATCTAAAGGAAGTGAGGAGCTCATACCCCGGGAAATTAAGGTGATTAGTGGCTTTTTTGGCACTGATTTGGGTTTTGGTAAGGAAGATGAGTTGGGGTCTATTAGCATAGAGGAAATGGTGGACGGAGTTCAGGTTAGAATTTACGCCACATATATTAGAGAAGGATATATTAAATCTTGATGCCGGCGCCCGCTGTACACCCCTCTCCCGTAGATCCGAATGGGGGGTAGTTTATCTCCAGAATATTTTATACAAGGAGGAGCCATCATCATTTTTGGTTATAAGGGAAACCGACTCATACACCAGAACCGAAAACGTACGTTGGGACTTCACCGGCCCCTTGATGTAATGGGGTGGTGCCTACTCGGGCGTGAAAAAATCCTTTACTACCACGTAAAGGAAAAGTCCACTACCACCTACCTGACTTCGATTAGTCGCCTCTTACGACAGTCAGGAGTTACCTTGGGCCTATTCTTTTCGTTAGTCTCCGGATCCACCCAGTTTGATAAAATGCGGTACATTGTTTCTCCTATAAAGGTTACACTATCTACTAAAATTCAGGTCTTAAAAAGACATATTTAACATTAAAACCAGTTCTATGAATTCACTGCTTCCATACTTTGGTGGATTTTATTAAAGTATTTACGGAAAATTCATTTCAAATAGACCCTTTCTCTAATCGTTTGAAAGTTAGGTTAGTTAGGTTTATGGTTTAATAGTCTATTTTTAGGATATGACCATAGAAAAAGACTCTGTGTATCCGTTAATATACAAGGTATGATAAAAAATTGTACATGTTAATTATAGGGTATCTTGAGCTGCAGCTTAAAAAAATTATTTTACAATCACCGGCTGGCCCATAAGTCGTTGGTGTTACAAACTATCTTTTTTTTTGATCGAACAACCCTTATGCATTTTTGCACTTTTCATCGAAATTTAATACACGTTTGTGAGAAAAGAAATTTGGGACGCAGTAAGTGCATTTTGGTAGCGAATTTGCAGAAAATGCTCGAATTTCAATAACTTAATTTGCTATTAACTTGAGAATCGTTGGTTAGGAAACCAGAAAACATTTTAAGTTTATCTTAGGAAACTTTTTGTACATTATCAAACAATAAACTTTTTTTGATGAAACATTGTTTCTACTATTATATAGGTTATACTGGTAACCAAATTTGATAACTTCTTTCATTAAAAAAGACATATTTGCTATTAAAAACATTTTTATGAAAACTCACTTCCATAACGCACTTGGTGCGTCTAGACATTTGTATCTATCTAGCTCCCTAAATTTTGACGATTGTTGTTTGTCTTTGTTGACTCGATCATCCGTTTTTTTTTTATGTATGTGGGTACCATTTCCAATTCATGAAACGCAAATAATGTTTTAAATCAACCGGTCACGCCCTCTTAAAGCCGTTAAGATCTCCAACCATTTAGATAAAAATATAAATTAGCAGAATCACCCTAGTTATCTTCAACTTCTGATTATAGTAATTTTTTGCTTGAATAGTGTTTTATAATCTGGCAGTTTCCTGGTAACATAAAATTTCTGTCGGGAGGAAGAACATTTACAAGATGAGCATGATAAAGGTGAAATAATGTTCTGAAATTCTGGAAAACAACGCGATCGCTATCGTTCCAGCTGTGATAAAGTTATTTAAGCTCGGAACCAAATAGCCTGGAAGAGAAATTGTTGAAAGAAATAGATCAGTTCGCGTTTTAATGTAGCAAACAGATCCAGGAAGTATGTATTGTTTATTTATGAAAATATTTTATAATTACACGATGTAAATTAAACGAAATATTTTCAGTGTCTAAATGCATATGAATTAAGCATCTAGTAATATTTAAAAATAAATTATGTGACTCAGGGTTGCTAAACCGACATACTGTACAAGACCTTAAAAACTAGGCTCGGGATCATTTCGCTACGTTAATACTACAACTAGATAACTCGAAAATTGCCATTTTTTAGATAACTCGATCATCCATCGTCATATCGTACAACCTTTCAATGAAATAAGTAGATAACTGATATCACATGTCATTCTTCTAATATTATGGGCGATATATTTTAAATAATACATTACCTAAGGGCCACAACAAGATAACTCAACTTGTCTAGTTGTTGTATTTTAATGTTTTTTTTTAAATTTTAACAACACACCACGAGGGCTTACAGCCTAAATACTATCGTACCGTGGGTGTTGACAAGGAGGAAAGAGGTAACTTGTTAATTCTGGACTTGAAGGTTTGGAGGTTCGGGGGAGAAGGAAAAACATATGCCGGCAAGGAGTTCCACAACTTGGAAGTCCTCGGGACAAAAGACCGGGCATAACAAGATGTTCTATGTCTGTGACCTGGACAGTAAAAGGGTGCATTCGCTCTGTTCCCCTGGTAGATCTGTTGGGGGCAGCAGGTGGGGGAACTATGGAGGAAAGCTCCTCTGAGCAGTGCCCGTGCAAATATCTATAAAAGAGAGAGAGGTCACCAACGGCACGTCGGTGGGCAAGGGATGGCAGCCTTTGGGTGAGGGTAGGGTCATCGATGAGACGTATAGTTCTCTTTTGAATGGAGTCCAGGATAGCGAGTGTAGAAGCGGCAGCTGCACCCCAGATGTGGGAGCAGTATTCGAGGTTTGACCTTATTTGTGAAGTATATAAGGTATAAAGATTAGCTGGTGAAAAGTATTTGCGAGCCCGGAAGAGGAAACCTAATTTCTTAGCAGCCACTTCTGCAGTTGATGTGACATGTTGGTGCCAATTAAGATTTCGATCCACAGAAATCTCAACAAGAGAAAAGGACTCATTACTTTGAATAACTTGGTTGCTCATTGTGATGGGTCTATGGCTGGTGTATTTCTTATGAGAAAGAAAGCAAGACTGAGATTTGGTGGGGTTGAATTGTACAAGATTTCTACTTCCCCAGTCTAATATTTTTTGGAGATCCACGGGGACAGAACCCTCCATGAGTCTGCGATCCTCATCTAATTGTGCTAAAGAGACAGGCTTAGAATATTGTATATTTGAGTGGAGGGTGCTGTCGTCCGCGTAACTGTGAACTGGGTTGGATGTGCTAGAGAGGAGGTCATTGATGTAGAGAAGAAACAAAGTAGGGGCTAAAGCTGAACCTTGAGGAACTCCTGCATTAATTGGATACAGTTTAGAGGAATTGCCATCAACAACAACAGAAATACTCCTGTTGGAGAGGAAATTTGCTGTCCAGGTACAAAGTTTTGGTGGTAGGCCATAGGCCAAAAGTTTATTAGGCAGCGCTGCGTGCGAGACCTGGTCGAATGCTTTGGATATGTCTAGAGCAACAATCTGAGGTTCACCCTTTAGTTCCATAGACTTGTTCCAAGAATGAGTGACAAAGGAAAGAGGTCGTCAGTCGATCTGCGCTGACGGAATCCATACTGCCTGTTGTGGATTAGACTGTGTTTTTAAATAAATTTTAGTAATTCGGTGTTTATATACTTTTCCATTACTTTAGAGACGACTGAAAGGAGAGAAATAGGCCTGTAGTTGCTAGGAAGCGCTTTGGATCCTTTCTTGGGGATGGGTTTATGTTAAGTTATTGTGGCTTGCTGCTACAAGGGGATAAGTTGAGATATCTAGTTGTGCGTTAAAATTTCACATGATTAGTTGTTTGTTTACACTCGAATCGTGCAGTTCCTAATGCTTTTTGTGGCAAATATTTGGTGGTAAATGTTTCACAGTTCGCATTATGAGTAGACGATCAAAATATATGGTTGAACTTTGTCTAAAAAATTGTAAGTAACACACAAAATTTTATAGGTTTCAACAAGTTATAGGTTTGTTAAAAAAGTGGGGTTAAGTGTGTTAAATCCACAATCAACTATTAGTTTATGGAATTTTAACACGAAATTAATGTAATATTTTACTTATTTTAGTTAAAGACCAAAGAGCAAAAGAAACACAGAATCTACGGCTTGTCTAGAGGAGTGGTGGCCAACTACGGGTACCCAAGTGGAATTGTCTGAAAAAGTTGAGACACTCGTACCCGGCACAGATTATCAATTGACCACACTACAAGCAGCAAATTCTGATTGTTTCATTAGAAAATGAACCGCTACCAAGTCCAGAGTCGCCATTTTCTTCAGACCATTCTGAATACATTCCGGAACAGTTAGCATAATCTTCTGATAGTCATGATGCACCTTTAAGTTGCTCACGAGGTTGTTTAAAGCCAGCAAATACCCTAGAAGGCATGCAGGCATATCCAAAATCTACACGAAAACCAAGAAGACGTTTACTGAGATGTAGTAAGTGGAAAAGAAATATAACCAAAGAAAATAGAGCTCAAGGTAAAGAATATATTTCTTCTAGAAATAAAATTGTTCTAGCTGCCAAAATAAATCCACCATGTCCTGACAGTTGTAGAAAAAAATGTTTTTTAAAGATACGGGATGAAGATAGGCTTCGGATATTTCAAAGATACTGGGATTTGGCAAACTATTCCTGGCAACGGGATTTTATAGTCTAATACGACTAAGGGAAGAACTCGTCTGAAAACTAAAGGCGTGATGTCTAAAAGAGGTGCGTCAATATTTTTTTCTGCCTATAATCGGTGAAAGAGTAACTGTTTGCAAAACCATGTTTATAAATACATTGGGCATAAATAAAGGAGTAGTTGACATCGCTATGGAAAAAAAAAACATTAGAGAAGACGACTGCTGAAGATAGAAGATGAAAGTACATTAAAAATGTAACTCTCCAGCCTATTACTGAAAATATAAACAGACACACAGATAGCTTTCCTTCCATACCGTCTCACTATTGTAGATCAAAAACCAAACGTCAGTACCTTTGTTTGTCCTTGAACATTATCCTTATGTACAAATTATACTGCAGCTGGTGTGAGGAGAATGTTGAAGAACAGGGGTCTGAAGGAATGTATAGAAAAGTTTTTAATGAACAATATAATTTATTGTCAATTTTGTATTTTACGTCAAATCCACCATAAGCAAACCCCATTCGTCGATGAGGCGGATTATGTTCGCTTTTGGTGATCAGTGCTGAAGATTATCTCTATAGCTCGCGACATTCCCGAGATTTTGTTGATACTCACGTTGCTGTCATCACTTTTGTCTTTGACGTCAAATTAGACTCGTAACCACATTGTTGTTTTCGTAAAACGCGCACTTTAATAGTCTAGGAGTTGGGTTAGGTAAATTTTCAGTATGAAATTCAGAAGAACACCTCAATACCTCGGGACGTTTTTGAGATTTTATTAATATCGCAGCCTACTACATTTTTATAATCAATTTTCTATTTTAGGTCAAATCCACCCTAAATAAAAATGCAAGCAAACCCCATTGGTCGACGAGGTGGATTATGTTCGCTTTTGGTATTCCATGCTGAAGATTATCTCTATACCTCGGGAGCTTCTCGAGATTTTGTTGATATGGCGTTCCACTACGTTGCTGTCAACACTTTTGTGTTTAAGGTTAAATTAGACTCCTAACCACATTGTTGTTTTCGTAAAACGCGCACTTCAATAGCCAGGAGTTCAGTTATGTGAAATTTCGGTATGCAGTTCAGGAGAACACCTTTATACCTCGGGACGTTTTCGATATTTCATTACTATCGCAGCCCACTACGTTTATGTTAACTTTTTTTCTTTTTGTGTAAATCATTGGTCGACGGGCAGGTTTACGCTGATTTTTGGTATTCCACTCTGAAAAACATCTCTACTATACCTTGTGTCATTTTTTGAGATTTTGTTTATATCGCATTCAATGGCTGTCAACAAATGTGCCTCCCAACTGTCTCGCAAAACGCGCATCACAATAGTCGAGGATTTGGTTAGGTGAATTTTGGGTATGAAGTTGAGAAACCTTGGATACTTCGAGACGTTTCTGAGATTTTGTGGTTACCGCAGGCTACTAGGTTGATATCATATAGTTTGTTTCTTATTAGTAAAACTAATATGTTAGTAACATTTTATTTTATTCATTACACAAGACATGACTAACACAGATAAGTGAATGAATAAATAACCCCATATAGTTACGAAGAAACGTAAAAGTCAGTATCTTGTAGGTCCACCACGATTACTGATCAGATCTGCCACTCGTTTGGGCATGCTATCCACCAATCTTGTCAACAAATCTTGGGGAGTAGCTTCCCACTCCTGCCTAATCGCAGTATCCAATAAATTCAAGTCACGGAAACCATTTTCTCGCTCACTTAATTTTAATTTGATTTGACTCCATACATTCTCAATGGGATTCATGTCAGGTGATCTGGCAGGCCACTCCATTCTTTCTATATTGTCCGTCCTAAGCATATTCATAATGATTTGAGCTCGATGAGGACGAGAATTATCGTCGACCAATATAAAATCGTTACCGAAATTAATGGCATGCGGAATGACAGCATCTGTCACGCAAAAATTTCGATACCTTTCTCCATTCATACTTTTTCTCATCAAGATTACTAAGTCAGTTCTCCTATTCCGACTTATACCACTACATACTGTCACTCCACCTCCACCAAAAGCATCTCGTAGTTTCATACATTCTTCGCTATACCTTTCATCAGTTTCTCTCCATACGAATACACGCCCATCATTTCGATATAAAGTGACACTTGATTCATCAACAAACAAACATCTCTGCCAATCTGCCAATGGGGTTTGCTTGCATTTTTACTTACGGTGGATTTGACCTAAAATACAAAATTTATTATAAAAATGTAGTGGGCTGCGATATTAATAAATCCTCGAAAACGTCCCGAGGTATTAAAGTGTTCTTCTGTATGGGATACCAAAAATTTACCCAACCCAACTCCTTGACTATTGAAGTGCGCGTTTTACGAAAAAAATAATGTGGCTAAGAGTTTAACTTGACCTCAAACACAAAAGTGCTGGCAGCAACGTAGTGGAACGCGATATCAACAAAATCTCGAGAAGGTCCCGAGGTATAGAGATTATGTTCAGCACTGAATACCAAAAGCGAACATAATCCCCTTCATCGACCAATGGGGTTTGCTTGCATTTTTACTTAGGGTGGATTTGACCTAAAATACAAAATTGATTATAAAAACGTAGTGGGCTGTGATATTAATAAAATCTTGAAAACGTCCCGAGCTATCGAGGTATATTTCTAAATTGTACACCAAAAATATATATAACTCTCCTCGTAAACTAATGGCCGTCGTTTGAAATGTTGCTGAACAAACATCTACTTATATTCCACCCTGCATCTTATAGCACTTAGCTGCAAATTTTGTTATTGTCTACCAATCAGAAGTCCTAAAAAACATATTAAAGCAGATTCGGTGAACTTCATTTTGAGATACAAACGATCAAACAGCATCCAAAATTTAAGGTGTTCCACTTCAATTGACGCGTAGTTTATATTTCCATGACTAAGTTATGCATTGTGTTCGCAAACTTATCCCACATGTCATCCACGAGGGATTCCTCAAAGAGCAAATACCAATCGTTTCTTTCCAAATTTCGATATAATTTGCTTAATACTAGATGCTAAAAGTTTAGACAAAGCTGGTATTCCAGAGAGAACGTGCTAATTAGTGAATGATAATTTAAATAGTGTGTCGAATCCAGAGTACTAATGTGTAATTAATTTTTAAACCTCTGGCCTAATGGCTGTAATTGTAAATTGATTCAGTAACTGGACAGGGTTGCCAAACGTATAACACTTTATATTATATTTAACATATACAACGTATATTATATTCAACATATACGTATACAACATTCGCTTTATAACAGTGGTTCTGTGGACGGATCGCCAATTTTTATTTCAGTCAGACTATAGTACATAACTACTAATTATTTAGCCTTTTAAGTTCGGCTTGTTTGCCAGGTTACGGCAGTTCGAGCAAAATAACCGTTGTGGAAAGTAGTATAAAGTCAGATATAATTACCAAAATAATGTCAATTCCCCTCCTAATTTTATATTATTTACAATATATACAAAGAGTGAAATGTGGCTTACACTGGAGGGGACCCAGCAGTGCCTCGATTTTTCGAGGCACAAGTGAGATCGACAATAAAAGGAGAGGTGATCTCTGTCGCACACACATAATTTCAAATGTTTAGTGAATTAAAAAAAAATCACTAATGAGGAAATCTCGAATTTTGAAAAGATTTCTTCAAATGAGCGCTAATTAGGCCCCATAGAAAACATAACCGGGGTCAGTTTCAATTTGTATATGTTTATATACAGGCTGTCCCACATCGAGCAATGCATTAGATTATTTTCGAAAATATACATTTTTGAGTGCTGAAAATTTGTATACGGGGGTTTCCGAAGATGTTCCATTTAATGGAAATAATTTCCATAATGGCGGACTTCCGGTTACACCGTAAATAGATATAAAATAGTTTTTTCAAATAGAACAGCCTGTATCTTATGAAATTTTTAAAATACTTATCTAATTTAAGGTTAAAAGTTATTAGGGTATGCTCTCCCTATCTTCAACTGTTTTCGAGTTATGACAATTTATTTGAGAATTCTGTTCAAGGGGAGGCTGACTTAATGAAGGTGATTTCGTGTCGCGTTAGGATTCTGAAAATTCTTCAATTTGTCAGAGACGTTCCATTGTCATTAAGCTTCGACATGATTGTGAGGAAAAATTGTTTCATCAAAAAATACTAGGCCGATTCTTATCAAATTTAGTAAGTACCTTCCTTTTTCAAGTGACAGGTTTGTTAGACAAGAAAATCGACGCAGGTTTTCCCGAAAAATTTTGGATTTTCTTGCGGAAAAAAATTATATCTCGGGGAACAACAAAGTAAGGGCAACCAAATTGGTACGCGTGTTTGTATTATAAAGAGTAAACCACGTTCTAAAATTTACGTCTATGGGCTTAAAGACAAAAAACTTATAGGCAATTAAAAAAAGGAGTTTTCTTCAAAAAGAAAGAGAGTGTTCTGCGAACCCTTGAGTTTCAGCTTCATTCGTCATTGTCCTTTATTTTACTAAAGTATTTACAGAAAATTCATTTCAAATCGACCCTGTTTCTGGTACTTTGGCTGTAGGTGTAGTTAAGTTGATGCGTTGGCTGTAGGTTTAGTTAAATTTATGGTTTAACGGTCTAATTTTTAGCTAATTTTCTTTAAAAAAATTCGTCAATGAGAAGACCGAGACTTTTGATTTATAAAAAAATTCTTGAAATGAGCGCAAACTAGGCCCTCTAGAATCCATATCCGGGTTTACTTTCAGTTTTTATCTGTTTAAATATATACAGGGTGACGCATTTCTAGCGCAAAGCTCAATATGATTGTTATTATACAAGATACGAGAAAAAATACGTTAATTATAGGCTGTCTTAAGCTGAATCTTATAAAAATATTTTGGCAGCCACAGGGTGGTCCATAAATTGTTTTTTTTTCGAACAGCCTTACATTCTTGCAGTTTTGCATTTTTTTTATCGAAATATGATGCATGTTTGTAAAAAAAAATCGAGCCGCAGTAAGTGCGTTTTGGTAGCGAATTGTCATTAAATCCTTCACATTTCAATAACTCAATTTGCTATTAACCTAAGGTTTATTGGCTAGGAAACCAACATTTTAAGTTTACTTATGGAAAATTTTTGTACATTTTCAAATGATATAAGTAATTTTGATAAAATACGGTACATTGTTTCTACTATATAGGCTCTACCGGTGACCAAATTGATGCCTGCTTGCATTAAACAGACATATTTGCTACTAAAAACATTAAAAAAAAATTCACTTCTATAACGCACTTGCTGCGTCCAAACTTTTATACCTCGTTTTGGTTTATCAATAGGTTAAAACGTTTGCTAACCCTAACAATAATTTTAAAATGATTGAAAAGAAAACAGTTAAATAGTACCATGAGGTTAATGAATAAGAAAAATTTCGGGACGCAGCAAGTGCGTTATAGTAGCGAATTTTCGTAAGAATTGTACACTATTATTATATGGCATATTTGTAAAGTTAATACTTTAAACTTACGCAGACCTTGAAGATCGATTTTAGAGATCCTAGTACGCGCACATTTGAAGAATTCTTTCGAAAGTTTTACCATCGAGATCCCTCTATTATTGAAAAATCTTGTGTTCTAACTCCTTTTGAGAAAAATGACCAAAACTCAATTTTCTATGAAGATAAAGAACTAAATTTTGCTATATCTGTAGATAGTGAAGTCTCTTTAAAAGAAACCTGTATTAAAAATTTCATTAAAGTTATGCAGAAGATTTCCAGGAGGAAACTTAATTCATTTCATTTAGAAAAGTAAAGTATCTGCCAAATTATAAACGTAGTAGTTATTTTTCCTTATTAATCGCCAGTATTATTTCGTTTGGGTCGTCCTAATCAAACCGGTTGTTTCAATGTCAACAATAACAAAATTAAAATTTCAGACTCAAAGGTGACGAACTTATTTAAGCGTTTTAAACCAAAAATGAGATATTGTTCAAAACGTATGACATCTCTGCACTACTGTTAAAAAAAATACATTTATCAAGCTGGATTCAATCGCGTAACCTTCTGCTTAGAAGGCAAGCGCGATGCCTCCTGCGCCATCTAGGTCAACTAACGTTTTATTTGCGTGATACTTTAGATCGGTTTCATGCCCGGGATATTATATTCAAAGTATACTTTAAATACAAATTTTTAATTTCATGCCGTGTGTCATTTTCCATAATTGCGGCAGAGATTTCATGACTGTTGGTTCGGGTGAATGTTTTCTGCCTGGTATATATTTAGTTGGGTTACCGTTGATGTATGGTCTATACCTGTTGTATGAATCAATCTACGCGTGGCAGTTAACTACTCTGTCTGTCAGGCATTGGACTTTAACCATCAAGTCGTTTCAACGCATGTCTTTGGGATTTTATTTTTAATTTGGAAAAAACTCTAAATATTGTGTACCAAATTACTTAAAATTCATAATATAGGTTTATTTTCACTATTTCTAGCCACATGTAAAGTCTCATTCCAGTTACTCTGATACTTATAAAAGTATAGCGTTTTCAAAAAGTTTTCCTCGACTTCCTACCGGAAGAACTTGAGCATAAAGGCTGATAAAGAAACTCGACCTAGGTTTTCGCCCAAACAAGATTTTTGCCAAGTTTGATTGAATTCGTTTTAATACTTTCGGTAGCTAAATAAAAGCTAAATTCCACAATATTCTTCCCAAATGACAGTTAATCAAATGTTGAAAAGGACGCAATGATCACTAAGATTTCTTAAATGTTAATTTTGAACCAGTTTCACTAATCGGAGTGGGCTGAAATTAGATGCACGTGTATTGTTGACATTTGACAGTTTACGATCTTGAGGCCGAAGCTGCTGCCTTACCGTCCCAAAACTTTAGGCCATGGTATCCTCTTACAATGCTAGGTCGACGTCACCGCCAAAGAAACCCCTAAAACGTCCACACACTCAAAATCAGCAGGTAATTTAAAACTCGGGACGCAGCAAGTGCGTTATGGTAGTGAATTTTTATTAAATCCTTCAAATTTAAATAACTCAATTTTCTATAAACTTAGAGAGTTTAATTTCAATACGTAGTAAGGTTTTCCTAAGGCAAGATATCCAGAAAATTTCATTAAAATAACTTTGTAATTTTCGGAGAAAAAAATTTTTTTCGAAAGAAAATTTAAAATTTGAAAAACTCAATTTTCTCTAAATTTAGAAAGTTGAATTTTGGTACGTAGTAAGGTTGAGGCAACATATATAGTAAATTTCATCGAAACAGCTTTGTTACTTTCGGAGAAAAAAAATTTTTCGAAAGAAAACTCAAAATTTTTCCGGAAAACCCCGTCTGATTTTTCTGGATGACGAACTCATCCAAGCCATTAATAAAAGACAGGCACTTGCCAAGTTTCATCGAAATCGGTTAATTATTTTTTGACTTATCATATATATATATATATATATATATATATATATATATATATATATATATATATATATATATATATATATATATATATATATATATATATATATATATATAAATTAAACCTATTTACAAATGAACTTTAATAAGATATTATGCTGTGACAATACCTCTCTCAAGCACCCTAAAATATAATCAAAATGTGCACAGTTATATATGTTTTATTTCTTTTTCCCTTGTCTTAATACACTACATATTTTATGACAATCGATTTAATTTACTTATTTGATTTCATAAATAGTCGGTTAATAGTGACTTGGAATGAAGTAGACACCACATCTTCAAACGTATTAAGAGAATATGAGTAAATCAACAGCAACTGGGAATGAATTCGGTCAGTTCCCCAGCCACGTGGTTAAAAAACACTGTCTGTATGAGTGGTTACAACTCTACCTCTAAATAAAAGGACGGTAACAGCGGTAGAAGCAGAAGTCAATGGAAGGTGTGTGTATTCGGAAAGAAACTATTGACTATTAATAACAGCAATTGACTAAAAACGCTGCGAGTTGTCAGGAAAAAATAATTATACTACAGAGGTGATAAATGATAATAAATTACAATAGGGTTATATATAATCGTAAATGCTTCCAATGATTAACAATCAGTGAATTCAGTATTATTGACATTTCTCGGCATAAGCATTGACTAACCAACAGCAACCACATACTTATGATTTAAACATAAATGTTTCAAATTTGAATAGCTCAATTTTCTGTAACCCTAGAAAGCTGAATTTTGGCACCTAGTTAGGTATTTCCCAAAGTAATATGTAGACCAAATTTTATCGAAATTTTCGGAAAAAAAAAATTTTTTTTTAAAGAAAACTCAAAATTTTCTCGGGAAACCCCGTCCGATTTTCCTGGCTAACGAACTCATCCAAGCCATTAATAAAAGAAAGGCACTTGCCGAGTTTCATTTAAATTGGTTAATTATTTTTTGAGTTATCAGACGGATACATACATACATATATATATATATATATATATATATATATATATATATATATATATATATATATATATATATATATATATATATATATATATATATATATATATATATATATATAAACATATAAAAATTCAAACTGACCCCGGATATGGGTTCTAGGGGTCCTAGTTCGCGCTCATTTGAAAGAATTTTTGCAAAGTCTCACCATCGATACCTCTCTATTAGTGAATTTTTTTAATAAAAATTCACTAAAAAGTTAGACCCATAGAGCTCTCCTCACATTCACACGAGCGGTTACTACACTCTCGCTTTTCTCGAGTTGACAATGCAGTATAGGCTATCTGTCACTAACATAAATTCAATATGGTGGACGCTCCAAGATGGTGGATTTTTTCTTTTTTTCGGGCCGCCATGACCAGGGTATCAATTTGAAGAGCTCTACGAGTAAAATACAGCTAAGCTAGGTAACGCTTTCAAGAATTGGTACGGAAGTTATAAAAAACGCGACCGTAACAGCTGATAAGGTTTTACTGTGAAAATTGTGTCCTATTCACAGTAGTTAGTCAGGTATTTTATTGAAGTAAAACTGTACTTACAGTTCAGATAATATAACTGTGTGGTCAAACTAAGCACTAGTTTACATTGACTGGGGCATTCAAAATTAATAATTAACATTACCTTGGCAAATTGTACTTTTGTTAGAGATAACAATAAACACACCGTTCGTATTTAAGTACAGGGTCGGCCACTGTCAACATTGGAAATTCTAATACCACAATATCACAATAACAGTAAAACAACGTCGGGAGCGGTATTGTGAACTTTTATTTAGAAAAACATTCTACAGCGCACGTACTCTAATAAATACATTAAATGAGCTTATTTACCTTACTTCATATCAACTTTGTAAATGATAGTAAACTTATATACTATATATCTGGGTGCCGGGTCACTTGGGGGTCAAAGGCAATGAAGAAGCTGACAGTCTCGCTAAGAGAGGATCAGCAGAACCATTTATGGGACCAGAACCGGCTCTGGGCGTGACAAAGAGCACTGCCAGGGAAGCCATTAAATCCTGGGTCAGAAACCAACAGAAGGTGTACTGGGCGGACTGTCCAAGGCTAAGACATGGGAAGTCAATAATTGACGGACCCAGTTTAAAGAGAGCTGTGGAGCTGCTAAACCTTAGCAGAGGACAGCTCAGAAACACAACAGGTCTCTTGACGGGACACATGGCCGTCAAGAAACACCTACATAAAATGGGGCGGTTCGAAGGGGACCTCGCATGCAGACTCTGCGGCGAGGGGGAGGAATCAGCCCAGCACATCTTGTGCGAGTGTATAGCTCTGGACCGGAAAAGACAACTGATCTACGGTCACTCTAGACCGGAGACAGAGCAATATAAAACTTCACCCTACCAATCGCTGTGCAGACTAGTTCAAGGCACAGTGATTTTGGAATGGGTGGAGTAGGACTAGGGGTATGCACAATCAACCAAGGGTTGCGGTGCTATCGGGGCGGCAAGGCCGCGGACGAGCCCTGAGGGAACAAAAAAAAAAAAAAAAAAAAACTTATACTCCGCCTAATATCTATTTTGACTCTGGTTGTTATGCCAGTTATAGCAAATAGAAAGTTTGATATTAGTTTTCAGGTACTCCGCAGGTTATTACAGTGAATATTTAATATGAAGTCTCTATAATATACATAAAGTGGGCGCACAGGCGTACTCTATTGCTTATTTAACACAACTAGTTTATAAGTCGGTAGTTTAATACTTTCAAAAGCCAAATACTGTAACTTTCAAATATGTCAGGTGATTCAACTAAGAGTGGCCCTCAATTTCAGAGAGCTTTATCTAAATATACTTTGAAGGTTTCCCAGAGTTTGACACTTTACGATCGATTTGATAACACAATATTCGCTATCAAAGAATAAAATAATATGATGATACTTTAAGCGGATTTGGCAGTAAATTACAGAAGAAGTTGTATTTGTGTTTTTAGTGAATTTTGTTAAAAAATTCACTAGTGAGGAGATCTCGGCTTTTCAATTTTGAAAAAATACTTCAAATGAGCGCTTAGTAGGTCCGTTAAAACACATATCCAGGGTCAGTTTCAATTTTTATATGTTTACACACACACACACACACACACACACACACACACACACATATATATATATATATATATATATATATATATATATATATATATATATATATATATATATATATATATATATATATATATATGTATGTATGTATCACACCGATACCAAAAAAAATAATGGGCCGATTTTGATAAAATTTGGTGGGTAAATTATTTTTTAAGTGGCTTGGATAAGTTAGTTAGCCAGAAAAATCGGATAAGTTTTTCCGGAAAAATCTTAGGTTTTCTTTTGGAAAAGAATCATATCTCCAAAAATAACACAGCTATGGCAACCGAATTTGTCACGCTGGTTTATATTGTAAAAACCAAACTCTGCACTAAAATTTAAGTCTCTAAGCCGAAAGAAAAAAAGGTATAGGCACTTAATAAAGCATAGGTTTAGTGCCACTAAAAGTCAAAATATACCATAGCCATATTACTTTATAAGTGTATTTTCGCTGCAATTAGTATGCCGTACTGACGAGCTCTAATTATAGCGAAACCGGTCTACGGTTCTAATTGCGTTGAGACGGTTCTAATTGTGGTGAGAATGCATCTAGCCTTCTTACATGTTAGGTTAATTAAAAATCAGTTAATATAACATTTTGTATAAACTAGAGCAGTCGTGACAACATACTACCTTGTTCCGCACCGAGATGGCGTCCCTGTCGTAAATCTCTCAATGTTTTACATGCGGACATGGTCCAGTAATGTAACTTTCATTGTTTTCTATCTACGATTTATTTGAATATCATAGCAGTACAGGTAACGTCATCTGTCTTTGTCTAACATTGTAGCATTGAATTACAGAATCTGAAGTAATGTCGATGATTATTTTAATATTAATTTAGAGTAACTTTATTTTTCTTTGATCAAAGGACTTGAAAATTGGGACACAGCCACGTCTGTCTATGTTCTTTTAAGTTGTATATTTTCGTTTAAATCGCTTAAATAATTGGAGAGATATTGCGTTTACAACAATATTTTTAATTTTTGTTTTTTTTTGTCACTACAATTTAATTTTTATTTCCAAAAGGAATCCACCTGCTAAATTATAAACGTGGCAGGTATTTTCCTTTATTAATCGCTTATGATCCATTTTAGTCGACTCAATCGAACCAGTTTCTGCAAACCCGATAACAAAAAAGACTTTTTAAAAGAAATTTGTACTTATTTTTCAAGCCTAGTACCCACGCTGCCTTTCTATGGGTTGTAATATGTATCAAAACTAAAAATTCTAGTTTAATGGGAAATTGAGTTATCACTATTTGAAATATTTTTTAACAAAAATTCGCTACAATGACACACTTGCTGTACCTAAACTCTTTTCAACACTTATTTACTACTACTCTATTCATACTTTTTGAAAATGAAATAAATATAAGCCGTACAAAATTTTGAAATTATAATTGTAATAATTTACACTGTACATCTGATTATATAAATATGTAATTTAAACTGCTTTATGATATAATGGAATTTCATTTACTTCAAATGTTCCATAAAGAGTAAAAGCTAAGAGTAAGGACCATAACTACCTAGGTACCCTAGGTATTATACTTATCATAGTTTGAGGTAGGTATCTTTCTTCTTGAAACAATTTTGTTTCAGTATCTACATGCATTGATTAAGAACCCGAATCTGATGTACACAACCAGTTTCTTATTTGTTTGATTGGATGTTAGAATCATAATATACTACAGTCACAGTCGACACCCGAAGGCATTTGTTAAAGTTATGTTAAAATTAAAAGTTGGGTTATTATTTACCTTATTATTAACCGTTTAATATTGGTATTTGTTTTATATTCTGAGATTCTAAGGTATTAGCGGAGACGAATTCTAGGTTATACGCCGAACGTATACGTTTCTCTCATGAGTCCTGTCAGTTAGCAAATGACAAATACTGGTGTTGTCAGATTAAACTACAGAGATGGAGATGGCTTTTAAATACCGTAAAAATAGGAAGCTTAATAATTATATGTATAATATAAATATAATATAATATAACGTAGTTTTAGTAGATTGCCTTTAAACAAATTAAATCACTTTCATTAAAATTTCTATTTACATACATTTTATGAATTTTCTTTAAAAAAAAATTAACTAATGAGGAGATCCCGACTTTTGAATTTTGAAAAAATGTCTTTAAATGAGCGCTAATTAGGTCCCCTAGAACACATATACGGTGTCAGTTTTAATTTATTTATTTATATATATATATATATATATATATATATATATATATATATATATATATATATATATATATATATATATATATATATATATATATATGTATCACACCGATAACCCAAAAAAGAATGGGCCGATTTTGACTTAATTTGGTGAATACCTTCCTTTTGCAAGTGGCTTGGACAGGTTTTTTAGCCAGGTAAATCGGCCCAGGTTTTCCTGGAACATGTTATGTTTTTTTTTTCGAAAAAACTTATATCTCCGGAAATAAAGTAAGGGCAACCAAATTTGGTAGGCGGTTTTATATCGTTATAGGTAAATTATATACCAAAATCTAGCTCTGTGGGTTAAAAGAGAAATGTTACAGGCGTTTACAGAAAAATAAATTTGGGGTTTCCTCAAAACGTCAAAGTCGCGATTTAAAACGTGGCAACATTTACGCAAAGGACTTGAATCTAATACGGCTATGGAAAGGAAATGTCTCAAGAAGAATGTTTTACAAACCCTGAAGTTTTAGCTCCAACCGTCACTGTCCTTTATTTTACTAAAATATTTCCAGAAAATTCATTTCAAATAGACTCTTTCTCTGGTGCTTTGGCAGTCTTAGCTGTAGAGTTTATCGTTTAATAGTATATAATTTTTGTCGAATTTTCGTAAAAAATCAACGAAGCTCAATATATCCGTTATTATACAGGATATGAAAAAAACTTGTATACATTAATTATAAGGTGTCTTGAGCTACATCTTAAAAAAGTTTTATCACATGGTGGTGATAAAAATTTTCTTTTTTTTTTTTTAGTCGAGCACGCCTTATGTTATCGCATTTTTGCATTTTCCATAAAAATATAATGCATGTTTGTAAGAAAAGAAATTCTGGATGCAGCAAGTGTGTTATGGTATCGAATTTTGATTAATTTCTTCATATGAATAGCTCAATTTGCTATTAACCTATAAGGTGGACCTCGAAACGAGTTTTTCCGGGAACACTTTAAGTTTACTTTCGGAAATTTTGTACATTTTCAAACAATAAAGTTATTTTGATAAAACATGGCACATGTTACACTGGTAACCAAATTTAATTGCCGCTTTCTTTAAAAAAACACACATAATTGTCATTAAAAACATTTTTATGGAAATTCACTACCATAACGCACTTGATGCGTCCAGACCTTTTGATATCTACAGATTTAGATGAGAGTTGTCGTAAATGGCAACCCTGCGGTTTGTTTTCTGATATCTACAGATTTAGATGGGAGTCGTAAATGGCAACCCCGTGGATTGTTTATTGTGACATATTTTCGTAGCCTGTTCGTTTAAAACTTAATTTGGAGATTTTGTTTGCAATGTCAGTGAAACTCTGATTTATCTCTTTGACCTCGTCTAACATTATAGGCATCCATTTAGAGGTAATTTCAGGTTATATAGTAGATTATTGATTTTTTATTTAGTTATACGTCAAAACATACTGAACCAATTGAGTTCAAATTTGGTAGGTAGGATTACGTATACAGTGTATACGCGCTTGTCAAGTTTAAGTTAAATATTTTTAGTAACTTAAAAGATATTGCGTTTTTAACAGTTTTTTTCATTTTTTTCTTTAAAGTATTTGTGTGTTTAAACTGTCTAAATAACTCGTCTAAGCTATTAACAAAATGAAGGGAATTGCCAAATTTGGTTTCGATTGGTAAAGTAGTTTTTAAGTTATCGGTTGGATATATATATATATATATATATATATATATATATATATATATATATATATATATATATATATATATATATCGGAACATTTCTGTTGTCGTGGATCGCCATTCCCCTAATTAATGCAGGAGTCCCTCAAGGTTCAGCTTTAACCCCTACTTTGTTTTTTCTCCACATCAATGACCTCCTCTCTAGCACATCCAACCCAGTTCACAGTTACGCGGATGACAGCACCCTTCACTCAAATATACAATATTCTAAGCCTCTCTCTTGAGCCCAATTAGATGAGGATCGCAGACTTATGGAGGGTTCTGTGGATCTCCAAAAACTATTATCCCGGGGAAGTAGAAATATTGTACAATTCAACTCCACCAAATCTTAGTCTTGATTTATATCTCATAAGAGATACACCAGCCCTACATCCATCACAATGAACAACCAAGTTATTCAAAGTAATAAGTCTTTTTTACTTGTTGGCATTTCTGTGCATCGAAATTTCAATTGGCACCAACATGTCACATACATTGCAGAGGCGGTTGCTAAGAAATTAGGTTCCCCCTTGAGGGCTCGCTTCCAACTAATCTCTATACCTTATATACTTCAAAGATAAGGCCAAACATCGAATCCTGCTCCCACATCTGGGGTGCCGCTGCCGCATCTACACTTGCTTTCCTGGACTTCATTCAGAAGAGAGCTATACGTCTCATCGGTGATCCTACCCCCACCCAAAGGCTGCCATCTCTTGCCCACCGACGTTTCGTTGGTGACCTCTTCCTCTTTTATAGATATCTGCACGGGCACTGCTCAGAGGAGCTTTCTTCCATAGTTCCTCCGCCTGCTGCCCTCAACAGATCTACCAGGGAACAGAGCGTATGCACCCTTTTACTGTCCAGGTCACCAGACTTAGAACATCTTGTTATGCCCGCTCTTTTGTCCCGAGGACTTCCAAGTTGTGGAATTCCTTGCCGGCACATGTTTTTCCTTCTCCTCCGAACCTCCAAACCTTCAAGTCCAGAATTAACAAGTTGCTTCTTTCCTCCTTGTCGACACCCACGGTACTATAGTATTTAGACTTGTAAGCTCTCGTGGTGTATTGTTGAAATATATATATATATATATATATATATATATATATATATATATATATATATATATATATATATATATATATATATATATATACGTTTTAACTGACCTTTTATTTGGGTTCTAGGGGCGCTAATTCGCGCTTATTTAAAGAAAAATTTCAAAAATCTCACTATCACTACCTCTCTATAAGTTAATTTTCTTAATGAAAATTCACTAAAATGCGCAACTTTGCTTTACCTAACCAACTATTTATTTCCTATAGTTACCAAGGTTGTGATGCTAACACGTATGTGTGTGTTTTTGTTTCTTTAACGTCGGCCTATTTCCGCGACTATGGCCAATCACCGACGCCAGGGAGCAGTTTCTCCTCACTATCCTGGATATTTTGCCGAACCCCTGCCTTTCTGTAAGGAGAGTAGGGATCTTTAACGTGCCCAACATCGTATGGACACGCGACTGACGGCTTTACGCCCCCTCCGAAGGACGGAACGTGCAGACATTCAACTTGCTCAAATACAATGTCAGAACCTCGGTTGATGTTAATGTTACAGTTCGTACTGAAAAAGTGAAAGGAGAACCCTGGGATCGAACCCAGTACCCTTCAGTTCAGAGGCACATGTTCTTACCCCTGAACCACCGAGGTTCTATGCTAATACGTAAAATTTGTAAAATTCTGTATAATACGTTTGTTTCATGGTTAGATAGGCTTAATTTTAATATTCCCTTGTACATACACTTATCTATCTAAGCAGGAAATGAAGTTTGTTTTTTTCTAAATTGAAAAATGGAAAAATTAATGTAGGTAAAGACGTATGCGAATGAACTATACCTTTGACATTTAGCTCACTAAAAAAATTGATGATGTTGGTTCCGCTGCTAACCTAGCTACACCGCTAGCATTTTCTTAGATTTTATATAGACTATAGGTTTTCCACAATTAGCTTAATGCCTTTTAGCATGACAAATAACAATTATTAAGCTAAACGCATTAGCCTTTAGTTTTATATAATATACCACACAAAGGTTCCTGCAGAGAGAAAATAAATTTAAAAAATACACCATTTCCGGAAGATATGTGACTGCGTCGATAAGGGCAACCTGTAACGATATCACGATAACATTTCCATACAGAACCCATTACGCTAAATACCTGTAGGCATAATTTTTCAGGCATTAAGAACACAGGAGCATGAAAGCCAGAACATTCCGAAAGAAACCGCATAGTACATCGAAGTTCTAACGAGTCTGGATCACAAAGATGCAAATCGGAGTGTTATGGTGATATTCAAATGTCTGGGTTATTAGCATGACAGTAATACAAAGGAAAAACTTCTCTAATCAACCAGCAGCCAGTATACCTTTCATTCTTTTGAGATGATCGACTCTGGAGACCATCTCAGGAGAGTTCGGTTCTTGTCTGCTAAATTGCTCGAAATGAATAATAAATGACGTATATTGATCGGCAAATAATCGTAGTCAACAATGTGTGGTATCCGTAAGAAGCTTCTCGCATTCAAAATGTCTGCAGCACAATTCTGGCACCGGAGCTAAGAAAGTCTACGCAGTAAGGGCGTTATGCTACCGAATTTTCGTTGAAATCTTAATTTCTCTTCAGAAATAAAATAACTGAAATAATAGATCTTTAACATAAATAGATAAAAATATCGGACGCAGCAAGTGCGTTATGGTAGCGAAATAAGAAATCTATTCTTGTTAGGAAATTGTTTGTAAAACCGAAAAATTCACTAATGAGGAGATATGTGCTTATATATATATATATATATATATATATATATATATATATATATATATATATATATATATATATATATATATATATATATATATTATTATTATTATTAGTATTATTTTACTGTCAAACTAAAGTCAATTCGGTGTCCTACAAATTTGAACATTTTGTTAAAAATTGGGTTGTTTGTATAGGCATACTGTATAATTTTTATCAATGAATAAATAATAATAATAATAATAATAATAATAATAATAATAATAATAATAATAATAATAATGATAATGATAATAATAATACTAATAATAGCCGTTGGAATGATATCGTGGAATATTAGAGATTTATAGTGAATGAAGGTGACGTTTGAAGTGCTGGAAGGTGAGAAATAGAAGAGAAAAAGGCCTGGACGCAGCAAGTGCGTTATGGTAGTGAATTTTCATAGAAATGATCTGGCACAAAATATTTTATTATAACTTTTTTTTCTTGTAACATTGAAACCTAAATTTTGGTGTATAGTATACTTTTTATATCATTAACCTACCTACCAAATTTGGTTATCATAGCCTTTTTATTTTTTAGATAATTTTTTTTTCTAATGAAAACTCAAAATTTTCCCGGAAAACCTCGTCTGATTTCCCTGACTAACGAACTTATCCAAGCCATTTACAAAGGAAGGCACATGCCAAATTTTATCAAAATCTGCCCATTATTTTTTGAGTTATCGGTGTGATAACACGTGTATTCGGTTGTCTTCTTGCGGATTTGCCCTTAACCATTCTCCTTTTATATATATATATATATATATATATATATATATATATATATATATATATATATATATGTATATATATATATATATATATATATATATATATATATATATATATATATATATATATATATATATATATATATATATATATATATATATATATATATATAGACATACAAAAATTGAAACTGACCCCGGATATGGTTTCTAGGGGTCCTAGTTCGCGCTCATTTGCAGAATTTTTTTCAAAATTCAAAAGTTGGAATCTCCCCATTAGTGAATTTTTCCCATGAAAATTCACTAAAAGAATTAACATTTAGTACGTCAAAATTTGAGGTTTACTGAATTTGGTGTAGGACTGTCAAACTTTTTAGGATTTAACCTTCTAAATTGTGTTATAACACAGCACAAATCTGAGACTTATTGCATTAACATAATGTATATTTTTTGCCAATAAATAATAATTTTATATATATATATATATATATATATATATATATATATATATATATATATATATATATATATATATATATATATATATATATATATATATATATATATATATATATATATATATATATCACACCGAGGACTCAAAAAATAGTGGTCCGATTTTGATAAAATTTGGCGCGTACCTTCCTTTTGTAAGTGGCTTGGACAAGTTCGTTAGCCAGGAAAATCGGACGAGTTTTCTTTCGGAAAAAATTTGTATCTCTGAAAATAACGGAGCTATGACAACCGAATTTGGCATTGTACTATCAAACTTACCCTACGTGCCAAAATTAAGATCTCTAAGCTGAAACAAAAAAAAGTTATAGACATTTAAGAAAAAAAAATTGGGTGCCTCTAGTGAAGAGAGGAAAGCTCAAGAACAAAATATTGTGTGTGATTAACAAAACCCATTAAATGTTACATGCAACGGTTAAGTTTTCTTGATCGAAAAAGGTCAAGAATAGCAGAAAAATATTATGAAAGTTGTATAATTTTTCTTCTTAAAACGTCAAAATTGCTATTTGAAACGTCAAAATTTGCAATTTTCAGACAATGAATCTGAAACAAATACGAATTATATATAAAAAATATAGTAATAAGTGTGTTTTACAAAGCCTTAAGTTTCAGTTTCAGCAATCATTTTACTAAAATATTTTCGGAAAATCCATTTCAAATAGACACTCTTTCTGATACTTTGGCAGTAGTTTCAGCTATAGAGTTAATGATTTAATAGTCTCTATTATAGCAAATTTTCGTAGAAAAAATTCATTATTGAGAACACCGTGACTTAGGAATTTTAAAAAAGATTTCTTCAAGTGAGCGCCAACTAGAACCCCTAAAACCCATACACGGGGCCAATTTCAATTTTTGTCTGTTTGCACATATACAGGGTGACGCAATTCTACGGTAAAGCTCAATATATCCGTTATTATACAAGACATGAGAAAAAAATATACGTTAACTATAGGGTGTTTCGAGCTGCATCTTACAAACCTATTTTGACAATCACAGGATGACCCATAAGTCGTTGGTAGTACGCGCTGTAGTACTGACAAATGATTAAAACAACAGTAGAAAATTAGCTAAGAATTATATACCGTTAAATCATAAAGTTAACTAAAACTACCGCAAAGCATCAGGGAAAGGTCTAGTTGAAATGAAATTGCTGGAAACATTTTAGTAATATCAAGGACAATGCCGGTTGAACCTGAAACTTAACCTGAAACACTCTTCATGCGACATTCCCTTTACATAATCCGTATTTGCTTCAGGTGCTTTGCCAAAATGTTGCCAATTTCGAGATTTCAAATCGCGACTTTATCGTTTTGAGGAAACCCCCTTTTTTTAAATGCCCATACATTTTTGGCTTTAAACTTACATACAAACACGCGTACCGAATTTGATTGCCCTTACTTTGTTATCTCTGGAAATATATATTTTTTTTTCGAAAGAGAATACAATATTTTCCGGCAAAACCTCAGCCGATTTTCCTGGCTAACGAACTTGTCCAAGCCAACTTGCAAAAGGAAGGTACTCAGAAAATTTAACTATCATTTTTTAAGTTATCGGTGTGATACATACATACATACATATATATATATATATATATATATATATATATATATATATATATATATATATATATATATATATATATATATATATATATATATATATATATATATATATATATATATATATATTGAAACTGACCCCCGATATGTGTTCTAGAGGGCCCAATTAGCGCTCATTTGAAGTAACTTTTTCAAAATTCAAAAGTCGGGATCTCCTCATTAGTGATTTTTAAAAAGAAAAGTCATTAAAAACTCGTAGCAAGAATTTAGTGACCCAAAAATAAGACATGATAGATAGGTTAAAATAACTAAATTGGTGCAGGAGACAAAATACGTGGGAATCATCGTGAACAGCTACTTGAGATGGGATAAACATGCTCAGTGGCCATCAAAAAAAAACAATGGCTTAACTATTTAGCAAGCTTGTTGTAGATGAAAGAGAATTAATGGTGCTATACTACACCTTGGTCGAAAGTCATCTAAGGTATGGCATTTTATGATGGTGTGGTATTCTGGATCAAAATTTAAAGAGTCTAGAAATAACACAAAAAAAAACTCTGGACGCAGCAACTGCGTTATGGCAGTGAATTTTTATAAAAATGCTTTGAATATGAAATATGTCTTTTTAATGCAAGCAGTCATCAATTTGGTTACAGGTATAACCTATATAGTAGAAACAATGTGCCATATTTTATCAAAATAACTTATTGTTTGAAAATGTACAAAAATTTTCACAAATCTTAGGTTAATAGCAAATTGAGTTATTGAAATTTGAGGAAGAATAAAAAACTTGCCAAGACATATAATAAATGGCCTGATTAATATGAAATAGTATTTTGTCATTTATGTGTGCCTACCACCTGTTGACGGTTCACGTGTATTTTTTATTTTAATTTGCATACCTATTTGGGTCTTATTATAAGAATGGGAAAATATTGTTATAATTGGAAATAATATTTTTTTAGTTCGTGAATTTTGTAGACTAGTTGATCAGTCGATTTGCTTATTTCGTTGTGATAACAACCCTTATATTTTAAATAGGGAACATGGGTCGCGTGTTTCATCATTTGAAATCTCTTTCTTTTCTGAATTCAGCAGACTCATTTTTTGGAAGTTTTATTAACTCGTTTAAAAATTATTCAGTTGAAAATGCAAAAACGCATTTCACTCATTCCGTTAAGAAATGTGCTGATAGTCAATGATAGTTGGTTTGTAAACAAAAAATTGACTATCGGAACATTTCTTATCGGAATGAGAGAAATGCGGTTTATTATTTCAGTTTATCGGTCGGTTTGATATTTGATAGTGCTACCGAAAATTAATTTCACAATCTTGTATTCTATAGAAGAAAGAGTTGAAATAATTACTCTTTTTTTTTTAAACGATGACTGTGCCAACAGTACCGTAAATTTGTTTAAGGAACCACATCGGAACAGACATGTTAACAGAAAATACATTTTGGAGTCAGTTGCAAATTTCGACAAAGTGGTTCAGTAGCCAACAGAAAACGGGATCCTGAATGTGAATTTCCGGTTAGAAATGAGACTACTGAGATTGAAATTTTAAGACAAAATGCTGCAGACCCAACTTTGAGCACGAGAAAATTGGCCACTGTTTCAAACATCAAAAGAAGAACTATTCAGCGAATATTGAAGCATCATAAATTTTAGCCGTATAAAATTAATCTTGTACAACAACTGAATAAAGATGATTTTGATCGGCGGCTGGAGTTTTGTGAAGTTATGACTACACGAATAGCTGATAACTGGAACTTTCTGTTCAATATTTGTTTTTTAGACGAGTGTACGTTTTTATTAAACTCTACAGTCAATCGTCATAATTGCCGTTATTGGGCAAATAATAATCCAAGAAATTTTCACGAAGTCCACACTCAAACTCCACAGAAATTTAATGTCTGGACTAGTCTGGACCGTTTGATCAGACCAATTTTTCTTGATGGCAATGTGAGTGCCCAAACGTATTTGGAGTTACTAGAAGACATCGTTTACCCTCTACAAATTGACATTGTTGAAAATGATGATCGCTATCAAGAAAATCAATTGGTGTTTCAACAAGATGGAGCTCCTCCGCTTTTTTCACAACGCGTTAAGAAGTTTTTGAACAGAGAGTTTCCAGGACAATGGATTGGGCGTCGAGGTGCTATTAAGTGCCCCCCTAGATCACCGGATTTAACTCCTTTAGACTTTTTTCTATGGGGCCATTAAAAGAGTAGAATTTACGCAACAGAATCGGAGTCTCTGTGAGAATCACGACGACGCATTGTTGAATAATGCCGTCTAATAACTCTACAAATGCTCCAGAATATCAGAGCTCGTTTTGAACAATATTTGTACTCCTGTATAGAAGCTTGTGGTCAACAATTTGAACATTCACTTAACTGAATAAAAATTTTTGAACGTTTGGTTTTATTTTTTAGTTTTTCTAACGAAAAATTGACTAATTAGTGCATTTCTTATTACAATGAATGAAATACGTTCTTGCAACTCCAACTGTGAATAATTTTTAAACAGGTTCATTATACTTCCAAAAAAGTTTGTGTGCTCAATTCAGAAAAGGAAGAGCTTTCAAATGATGTAACATTCAACCCATGTTCCCTATTTAAAATATAAGGTTTGTCACTTAGGGGGTTGATGTGAGAAAGTTGAGTTTTATGTTAAAACATGTCCCCCTCAATATTAAAATTGATGTGTTTGAGCGTTTCCTAAAAAATTTTTTCTCTGGACTCAAACGGGTCTGTTTCGTTTTCAATGCGCCATCCTGTATACAAGGACGTATTCTGCACGTATTGAATTAAACTTATGTAATTTTTTAAAGGCAAATGTAATAGTCATCGGCAGAGCATAAAGTTCTGCACCCGTATTATAAAATGAACACTTTCGTTATTAAATATTTAACGCTTACAGCTTCTTACCTTTCTTGTAAGAAACACAAAGATATCCTAGTTATTTTTGGTGTACTAAATAATCTACAAATGTAGCGTTACATAAGCGCCTCGTTTAATAATAAATAAAATAGATTAGAATGTAGAGTAATATATATATATATATATATATATATATATATATATATATATATATATATATATATATATATATATATATATATATATATATATATATATATATATATATATAACATCCTTATGAGGCAAAATTAGAAACTGCTAAACGTAAATTTTGAAACTCCAGCGTGCGGCGCATTATCTTAACTAGAACACAGGCACATCTTGTAATTTCTACGCCCAAAGTCGCACCTACGCAATCACAAACGTAAATCTAATTTATGTTGTCTCTTCGTTTCCAGTTATTAATACATTTAGTGGCTCAGATGAGAATTCCCGACATAGCTTTACCTTGGCTTAGCATATTGAATAGTCGGAGCGGTTAAAATTTTGATACAAAGTTAAATAAGGACGTTTAACACATTTTTATTGCTCTCCGTTGTCGGCGGATCTTTTTAAAGCGATGCCATATAAATTATGGCAAGTTTTCATTTATATGTAAATTCAATGACTGCAGTTTTAACTGAGAATCACTCGGAGTTCACACCCTTTTTATTCCTGTCTCCAGACGGCGTTTACACTTATAAATATGGATGGTGGAGGAATCTAAGGAGATCCGAAATCTTACTTGGCTTTAAGTTTTTCATTTAAGTGATTTAAGGAGTATACAATATAACTCTTTTGCGGTATTAATTTAACAGCTTAAGTTATAGTTTTAGCTCTTCCATCTTATTATGTATACCAGACACAAAAAACTATTTGAAACCATAGGTATATTATTGCAATAGGGATTTTTTTATGCTGTCGATTAAGAAGAGGGCAACGGAATCCATTTCAGAAGACTGTGAATTAAAAAGTCTAGACGCAGCAAGTACGTTATGGTACTGAATTTTCATAAGAATTGTACACTATTAGTAAGATATATTATTAAAACTAATTCTTCAAATTGAAATGGACCTTGGAGATCGGTTTTAGAGTCCCAGTTAGCGATTATTTGAAAAAAATTATGTTTTATATGGAGCTACTAAATTAAAATTTGGTCTTAGATATAATATGTAAGTACTGCAAGTGCCTTTAAAAAAATTGTCTTACAAATTTCGGTATACCCAAATTTCATTAGTTACAAACGCTTTTCAGAAAAAAACAGATGATTTACAAAGGGAATGTCCTGTCGAATTATAAAAATTTGTAAGTACTGCAAGTGTGTTAAAAAATTGTGTTCTTTATAATAATAATAAAATAATGTTTAGGAATTTGAATTTATTGTTTGAGCAAGCATCTTTCTTCTTTTTATCTTTTATCGCTTTTATAAAACGGGTGCATTGCTTTTTTCCAAAACAGCACTAACTTAAAAATAGGAAGATTATCACTATACAATATACAGTTTCAACTTTAAGTTTATAACATAACCTATAAGCAAATAACAAAAACAAATACCTTGGTTAGTTATTAGTCTATATACTATATACACGAAAGTTATTTAATATTTTACTTACCATTTATAACATATAATTATTTTAGCGCCCACATTATCTATTTAAATAATAATAAAAATGTAAAATAAGATTTCTGTTTTAACAGGAATATAAATAAGACGTCCATGTTGATGATGATTAGTAACGTTGACGTTAGGTCTCGAGTATCTCGACGCAGTTCGCAGCTATGCTGTCATCGCATGCAACGATGTCATATTGTACAAATTAGATTGTAATTGTTTTTTGAAAATAAAACGAGGAATTGGTCACTCAACATTTATGAATATTAAACGACATTTAATGGATGGATTAATTTATTGTGAATTTTTTTTTGTCATCAATAAGTAGTACAAATATGTGTTATAACCATAATATGTTTTGCATTTTAAGATTCAAATGAAATTTTATTATATATGGCAACCCGGCTCATTTAAATTTAATTGTCAGGTGACTTGGTCGATTTTGAATTATCTACTTAGAATAGCACATTCACAGTCTAACCATGCTTGAAAACATTCACCGTGTGAAATGCCTCATGTAATTCGAAGTGATATCTTAGACTGTTTATTACTGTAACATCTTTATTTTCGAATAACTCCTTTTCTCGTGGGCCATTTAATTTGAATTTTGGTTAACAAGTATATTATCACGTCTCCTATATATGTGAAAATTTTCATTCGAATCACTTAATAAAAATTTTGTTTTTTCAAAGTTTTCTTTACATTTTGTTCAAAGAAAAATTAGACGCACGGTACCCATCTACGAACTTTACCAAGTCATTAACATAATCAAGGTTTTTCTCAAATTTGGTCCAAATCCGTCAAGTATTTTTTGAGTTATCAGATGGATATATATATATATATATATATATATATATATATATATATATATATATATATATATATATATATATATATATAAATCAAAACCGACCTTGGATATGGGTTCTAAATGCCCAAATTCGCGCTCATTTGAAGAAACTTTCCAAAAATTTTACCATCGATACCTGTCTATTGGTGGACGCAGAAAATGGGTTATGGTAGCGAATTTTATTAAAGTTTCAAATTTCAATAGCTCAATTTGCTATGAACCTAACGTTCGTTGGCCAGGAACCAATTTTTTGGGAAAATTTTAAGTATATTTTCAGAAATTTTTTGTACATTTTCAAACAATAAAGGGATTTTGATGAAACGTGGTACATTGTTTCTGCTTTATAGGTTATACTGGTAACCAAACTTCAAGCCTGCTTTCTTTAAAAAAGAAAGACATATTTATTATAAAAAGCATTTTTACGAAAATTCACTCCCATAACGCACCTGCTCCGTCCACACTTTTTTACATGTTTCACATTTGACTTACTATATGATTATATTTTAAGAGAGCGTCAAATTCTTAAACAAATTTGCTACCAAATCCCGCTTACTGGGTCAGTGGCTTACAATACGGCTATATATTATATCTGATTTATTATAGTTTGCTTCTTTAAATCTCTGCAAACTTTTAACAAAACTAAGTTTCTCAGCTTTAGTACTTTCCACAAATTTCCCGCCTAAAATGTGTTATCTAATAAATTATGTAAGAAAATTTGAAAATTAATTCGTCGGCAGTAATAAAATATTTTATACCTTTTCCAGGTGAGTCTACAGTTAAAACATCAACCACTAAACGTCTCCTGGGGTAAGTTGATTACATCTAACAATTTGATCACCACCTAACTTCAGCAAACAAGCCGAATATTAAATGAAGAAATTTTGTTTTTATAGGCGTTGTTTAGAACACATCAAGATATTTCAATAAGCTCAGTGCTTTTAGTTCGTTATTCAAGTGGCCATAAAAATGCTAATACTCGTTCAGTTCAATTCTAGCGCACGCTACCGTGGCCTAAAAACAAATAAACGGTTAGAAATAAACACATTTAACACAAGGGGAAAAGGATAAAACGTTTCAACATTGGACTTTTATATGTCCCTTTAAAATTATACTAATACTTTTGTCAAACAAACGACAACAGTTCAATTGCTTCAGTTCAAATAGTCGATGGTTATAAAGACCTACAGATCACCCATCTGTTGTTATTAGATAATCAAGATTCATCGAGTAATATTGACAGTACAGATTATCCTTAGCCATTCCATCTAAATAAGGTTAAAAAAATTTCGCATGCAGCTTGATATTTTAACTTATCGATGTCCGTTTACTCCTTAAATAACAGGAGATCGATTATAAAATGGCTACATGAGACACGATAAATTGATTTCTACCATCGTGACGTGCATCATAAATAAAATCAGGCCTTATTTACAACTCGTCAGCTGAAAGACGTTATTGCCTGTCTACCACAAAATATATAATTTTCGTTTGTTCTTTGGTAGCAGTTTTTTTGTCTTGAAAACAGAACCACAGTAATGGATAATGGTCGAAAACATGGAGTTTTAGTTGAAGATAAAGAACCTCGGTGCTTCAGGGGCAAGAACGTGTGCCTCTGAACCGAAGGATACTGGGCTCGATCCTAGGGTACTCCTTTCACTTTTTCAGTACAAACTGTAACATTAACATCAACCGAGGTTCTGGCATTGTATTTGAGCAAGTTAAATGTCTGCACGTTCTGCCCTTCGGAGCGGGCGTAAAGCCGTCGGTCCCGTGTCCATGCGATGTTGGGCACGTTAAAGATCCCTACCCTCCTTACATCAAGGCTGGGGTTCGGCAAAACTTCCAAGAGAGTGAGGTGAAACTGCTCGGTGATTCGCCATAGTTGCGGAAATAGGACGACGTTAAAGAAACAAAACACACACACACACACACATAGTTGAAGATAGAAAGAAGGAACATTCTAAAGGAAAATATTGCTTCTTTTAGCGAATTTTAATTAAGAAAAATTCGCTAATAGATACGTCGCGATAAAAAGCTTTTAAAACAATTTCTTCAGATAAGCGCAAATTTGGGTCCCTAGACCACAAAACCGTTAAAATTTTTATGTTTATATATATATATATATATATATATATATATATATATATATATATATATATATATATATATATATATATATATATATATGTATGTATGTATGTATGTATTCAAATCCATGCAAAAACCAAGGTCGAGTTCGTTAATCAGCTTTTATGCTCAAGTTTTTCTGGTGAAAAATCGAGAAAAACTATTTGAAAACGCTACATTTCTGTAAGTATTGGAATAACTGGAATGAAACTTTACATGTGGCTAGAAATAGTGCAAATAAACCTATGTTGTAAAGTTTGATCAATTTGGTACACATATTATTTAGAGTTTTTTCCAACTTAAAAATAAAATCCCAAAGACATGCGTTGAAACGACTTAGAGGTTAAAGTCCAATCCCCGACAGACAGAGTAGTTAACTGCCACGCGTCGATTAATTTATAAAGCAGGTATAAACCATACTTCATCGGTAACCAAACTAAATATATACCATGCATACAACATACTACCCGAACCAACAATCGTGATTTCTCGGCGGCAATTATGGAAAATGTCAAACGACATGAAATTATAATTTTGCCAAGTGATTGTTATTTAACTGGGGATTCAATCAATTATTAAAATACACTCTGCCTGTAGCTTTACTAACGGCCCCAAACACAGTTTTAACCAGCACAGATATATTATTCTACGGCATAATATAGCAGAAATTTATAAAAATGAAGCCAAGTCTGTATAAAAACGATTCTAAAGTAGTTTCTTTTATCTTTAGACTTAAACAAGACGCCATATAAGACCGAAACAGTCGTGGGATGTGTTTCAATGGTAATTCTACTAATTCTGTAATTAATTAATTCTGTATACTTTGAATATAATATCCCAGGCATGAAGCCGATCTAAAGTATCACGCAAATAAAACGTTAGTTGATGTGTGCCTTGATGGCGCAGGCGGGCACCGCGTTTGCCTCCTGAGCAGAAGGTTACGCGATCGAATCCATCTCGATGAAGGCATGTTTTCTTTTATGCTTTATTTTGACATTTGGAGAAACAATGGAGCACAGATTTCATACGTTTTGAACAATATCTCAATTTTGTTTAAAACGCCTAAATAAGTTTGTCACCTTTGAGTCTGAAATTATAATTTTGTTATTGTTGATATTGAAAAAAAACCGGTTTGATTAGGTTGGCGATTAATAAGGAAAAATAACTGCTACGTTTATAATTTGGCAGATACTTTACTTTAAAATTTATATCTCTGTCGAGAATAGAGCAAGGGCAACCAAATTTTTGTACGCTGGTTTCCGTCATAAAGAGTATCCTACGTACCAAAATTTAGATCTCTATTTTAAAGACAAAAAAGATAGAGGTAAATTAATTTTTAATTAATTAAATCTAAGAAAGTTAAAACGTCAAAACTGATGATTATGGTAGGAGTACGAATGTAAGTGAAAAATACGACACTAAATAACCAACAAGCTCCTAGATCTGTGTCGAAGTCGTTATTTTTCTTTATTCCGTTAAAATATGTGCAAAAAAGCCATTGTAAATGAAAATTGTTTGGTGTAAACAGTAAAGATGTTAGACAACATAGTACCGGATATACCTGCTATTATATCATTTAGAACGTAGCCGAGTGGGTACATCCGATAATAGAGTCCTATATGACGAGTTCTTATCCTAGTTACTGAGAAAATTCACTACAAGGAGATCCCGACTTTTGAATTTAGAAAAAAATTATTTAAATGAGCGCGAACTAGGCCACCTAGATTCCATATCCAGGGTCAGTTTAAATTATATATACATATATATATATATATATATATATATATATATATATATATATATATATATATATATATATATATATATATATATATATATATATATATATATATATATAAATGTTCAGAAAGATTTCCGCGGTCTTTAATGTGAGACATGCTTGGTGCTCGGGTTAAACCGCGTCCAGAATTTATGGAAACTCGACGTTTCGGCTCCTGTTTTGGAGCCATTTTCAAGAGGTAAAGGAAATATGTAAGGACACTCTAAGGCCTCAATCTGCCTACTCCTTAGAGTGATGGACAAAGGTGGGTAAAGGAAATATGTAAGGACACTCTAAGGCCTCAATCTGCCTACTCCTTAGAGTGGTGGACAAAGGTGGGTAAAGGAAATATGTCAGGACACTCTAAGGCCTCAATCTGCCTACTCCTCAGAGTGATGGACAAAGGTGGGTAAAGGAAATATGTCAGGACACTCTAAGGCCTCAATCTGCCTACTCCTTAGAGTGGTGGACAAAGGTGGGTAAAGGAAATATGTCAGGACACTCTAAGGCCTCAATCTGCCTACTCCTTAGAGTGATGGACAAAGGTGGGTAAAGGAAATATGTAAGGACACTCTAAGGCCTCAATCTGCCTACTCCTTAGAGTGGTGGACAAAGGTAGGTAAAGGAAATATGTAAGGACACTCTAAGGCCTCAATCTGCCTACTCCTTAGAGCGGTGGATAAAGGTAGGTTGGGTTGTTGTAGCTCGATTACGGGGCCTCAATCTGCCTACTCCCCAAATCTCGCCGGAGATCGTCTGTGAGGTCTCAGTGTGTTCAACCCTAGGCCTCAGATCTCTCTGAGGCCTAGGGTTGAACACACTGAGACCTCACAGACGATCTCTGGCGAGATTTGGGGAGTAGGCAGATTGAGGCCCTGTAATCGAGCTACAACAACCCAACCTACCTTTATCCACCGCTCTAAGGAGTAGGCAGATTGAGGCCTTAGAGTGTCCTTACATATTTCCTTTACCCACCTTTGTCCATCACTCTAAGGAGTAGGCAGATTGAGGCCTTAGAGTGTCCTTACATATTCCCTTTACCTCTTGAAAATGGCTCCAAAACAGGAGCCGAAACGTCGAGTTTCCATAAATTCTGGACGCGGTTTAACCCGAGAACCAAGCATGTCTCATATATATATATATATATATATATATATATATATATATATATATATATATATATATATATATATATATATATATACATACATACATACATATATATATATATATATATATATATATATATATATATATATATATATATATATATAACGCCAAAGACGCGATTGAAAGAGAGATTGTATTTATGGTTTAAGGGTCTATAGTTTTTAGCTAATTTTCGTAGAAAAAATTCGTTAATGAGGACACCGCGACTTTTGAATTTTAAAAATATTGCATCAAATAAGCGCAAGCTAGGCTCCCTAGAGTCCATATCCGGGTTTACTTTCTGTTTACCTCTATACAGGGTGACGTATTTCTACGGTAAAGCTCAATATAATTGTTATTATGCAAGATACGAGAAAAAATTGTATAAGTCACTTATAGGTGTCTTGAGCTGCATGTTATAAAATTATTTTGACAATCTCAGGGTGGTTCATAAGTTGTTGGTGATACCTACAAAAAATTTTATTGAACATTCCTTATTGTATTTTTGCATTTTCATCGAAATATGATGCATGTTTGTAAAAAAATCGAGACGCAGTAAGTGTGTTTTGGTAGCGAATTGTCATTAAATGCTTCAAAATTCAATGACTCAATTTGCTATTAACCTAAGGTTCGTCGGCTAGGAAACGAGTTTTCTCGGAAACATTATAAGCTTATTTTCGGAAAATTTGTGTCCATTTTCAAACAATAAGTTATTTTGATAAAATATGGAGCATTGTTTCTACTATATAGGTTGTACCGGTGAACAAATTGATGCCTGCTCGCATATTTCCTAATAAAATCATTTTTATGAAAACTCCCTTCCATAGTGCACTTGCTGCGTCCAGACTTTTTTACTATATTGATTATACCGGTAACCAAATTTGATGCCTGCCTATATTAGAAAAAAAACATTTTCTTTTAAAAACATTTTTAGGAAAATTTACTACCATAACGCATTTTCTACGTCCAGACTTTTTATATTGACATACTCTTTTTTTATTAGTGATTATAATATTTTCAGAGACCGTGAAGAAACAAAATTGATGTCTTTAAAAATAGCTTTATTCGACTTTTGGAAATATATTTTGTGAAGAGACTAATTGCTTCTCTGTAAATACCTATAGTAAAAAAAGTAATATGAGGCAGATAATCCTAAATGCCAAGGTTGTCCAACCTGAGAATATCCAGAGACAGAATCACTGAAGTACAAATCATGTAGACGTTAATAAAAAAACTTGACGAGGAGATTTGAGAGCAAGGTTATGCCTTACATAAAATCTAGGGAATAAGCAGTAAAAATAGAATATTATTTCCGTCACTTAGCGACATCTTTGCGATAAGTTTAGTAGATTTGGAGTAAGAGCAAAGCTCAGGTGCTTTCACATTAGAGAATCTCCGTTACGGTCCAACTTTCCAACAACTACGATAAAAAATTCAATATGAGAGGCGATGGGGCGCTTAGTTATGTGCGGTGGTAACTTAAAGGACCATCACAGGCCGACACCATCGCCGTAATTGAACCCGAATTTAGACAGTGGCGTGCGTTAAAATTTGGAAAGGCAGAAGCAACGCAAAGAACTTTTAAAATTGATAGACACAAAGGATTTACCCTTAAGTTTCTTTGAAATTCATAAAAACAGATCAGTTCTATACTTATTTATTTATTACATACACCATATATACAGGCTGATTCTTTGGCAGTTCATATTAGACGTTTTGGAGAAACCAGACTGATTTGGATTCTGAAAATTTGTTGTATGAGGTTTTTCAATATGCCCAACCCATCTAAAACATCTAGAACATCCTGCGACTCCCGGTTATACTGCTTATTTTAAATGGAACACCCAGTATATTATTACAGATTCGGATACAGCTACTCCGGGCGATTCTCACAATATAGCATTTTGCTACTTTATACTGAGTGCTTCACGAAATATGGTTATTTATATTATAAAAATATATCCCGTACAACGCCCTGTATCTTACTAATTGATGCAAATTTGAAGTTCTTTGTTATGCATGGTTTTTTTATTATTGTATATTTCAACTTAGTATACACAATCTTCCGACAAATTGATTGTTGTCTACAGGGTGATTAAAAACGCATATGCGCTGATATCTCATTTTGTTCAAATGGATCATCCTGTATATTATAAGGCTATCTTCTTTTACTACTCTTCGAATTTTGTTAATCATTCCCTATAACCAAACCGTACGGTTTTTGAGATATTCAGCTTCGAAATATGCAGTATTTTCATTGCTGTAGAGTGCCATGGAAAATAGCAAACTTGAACAATAACCAAATTCTCAATTTGACAGTTATGTTTTTAGTTGAGTAATACAACTAAGTGAACTTTACTTCTCTGCACAAAAATTCAGTTTGATCTCTAAAAAATATGATGTACTCAAATTAGGATTTTGTTTATCTAAAATTTCTCAATGAAACTTATAACGTGTGATCTTTGCTACAACCCAACATTATTTTTAAGTATACAGGGTGTACAAAAAAAGAGTAATACCAAAAATATATCTATTTTTCTTAAATGGCATACTATAGTTTTTAGATGGTAGATGAAGCCCCTGTATTTCTCTGTAGTAGTTCTCTGTAGTTCTATATTCAACTCAAAATTTCTAAGATTGCAGTGTTGCCGAGTCATTGATTTTTCTTTAAGAATTTAGTCAAAAACATATTTTTTTCAGACTATTATATCTTGACCACTGTTCGTTAGTTACCCTTAAAAATTTACGTGCAATCTAACATTGGCCTAGTTTATCCTGAACTATCTTTAAAATTGGATTCGTTTATTAACGGTGTTCAAAATTTCTCTTCAAACATCCCTACATTCACATTTATTTTAATTGAATTTCTTAAATACAACACTCTGTATATACTATTTTGCCGTTGGAAAGATTAAAATGTGCTCATTCAGAAAATACTAGTTTGTCGTATTTATCTCAACATACTTTTGATATATTAAGTTTTTTCAAAAAATTTACACAGAAAATAAGAAAAATCACAGGCGGCACGGCCCAACGACTCGAAACAATTGCTACTCGTTGACATCACAATGTAACTAATTAATTGTACAATCCTGTGACATTTGGTGACATCTTGTACATATTATCTTTTTTAAGACGGAATATTTTGTAATAAAAATGAAGTATACGACTCAGCAATCAATTGAAATGATTTATATTGTTACGTTCTACGGGATTTTGGATTTGTTCATTAAAAAGACACACCTTTCCAAACTACTAATTTATTATTACCAACTATTTTCCAACACCAGTGTCAACTCAAATATTTCTCTTCTCTATTATTAAATGTCCATAGAACTATATTCCACTATCGCCTTCTATGATCGCTTCTTATACACCAACACTTACTGTTGACTCGCTTAATACTCTATAATCACTTTTCTACACCACCTTATTCAATACTGAACTAACTTACTCTGCGCACTGCTCGTCTATTTATACTGTCTATAGAGATTCTAGACCTTCTACACTATTCTACACCTGTCGCTTCTGATCTATTCTAGAAATGTCATTCCAGAGTGTTCATCGTGACAATATGTAACTAAATACTACGTGTAACTTATCATTTGTATAATCTTGTGACACATGGAGACGTCTTGTGCATATTATCTTTTTAATAAGGAGTATTTTGTAATAAAAATGAAGTACATGTTTGAAGAACTAAATGTAGTGATTTATGTCCTTGGAAAATGCTTAAAGACTTGTCTTCTGGCAACCAGAGTGTACGGTGAGAGATTTCCTGAAAGAAGGCATCCACATGCAAGATCATTTCAAAGACTAATGAATAGATTTGACAGGACGGGGACAGTTAAGTACGAGAAGCATGAACGAATAAAGCCAGTGCTAAACGAAGAGAACGAATTTAATGTTGTCGCATCTGTTGTTGAAGATCCACATAGAAATACGGAAGATATAAGTGATATGTTGATCTTAGGTCAAACTTCTGAGAAACGAATGTTAAGTAAGAATATGTTCCATCCATATCGTGTGCAACTCACTCAAATACTTAATAGGCAAGACTTCGAAAATAGGATACATTTCTGTAATTGGGGTCTTGCTCGAATTGGAGAAGAGAAACGATTTTGGAATAATGTATTGTCCACCGATCAGGCGACATTCCAAAACAATGGTCATGTATACAGGCATAATTCACACTTATACGTTGATGCGAATCCACATTTTGTGAGAACTGTTTAACCAGTAAAATAGGTGGAGTGTAAATTTATGGGGAGGAATGATTAGAGACCACATAATAGGGCCGCATTTTTTTGATGGATACATCAATGGAAATATTTTTCAAAATTTTCTAAACGAAGGTCTTGATAATCTGCTGGAAAATATACCATTACAACTATTAAATGGTTGGAGTCCGAAATACTCTGGAGGCAAAATTTCCAGGCCGTTGGATCGGAAGAGGAAGACCTATTCCGTGGCCTCCAAGGTAACCAGATCTAACAAAACTGTTTTTTTTTTCTTATGGTGATACATTAAATATCTGGTCTACAAAACACCCCCAACAACAACAGCAAACATGCGGGAAAGAATAAGAGAAGCATTTTATTCAGTTACTTCCTTGATGTTGCGAAATCTAAATAAATCTTTAACAGGCAGGTTCAATATGTGTCTGCAACAAAATGGTAGCGTTTGAAGATCTGATGAAGTTGAAATAATTTTGTCATTATTTACGTAAATATGATATAAATTTGCGATACTAAAAGAAATAACATTATTATGTCAACGTGTAACAATTGCTTGATCCTTGTGCCGTGCCGCCTGTGATTTTTCTCATTTTCTGTGTAAATTGTTGAAAAAACCTTGATATTTGAAAAGCAGACTGAGATAAATAAGACGAACATGATATTTTCTGAATGAGCACACTTTAAGCTTTCTAACGGGAGAATAATATACAGGGTATTGTATTTGAGAAATTCAATTAAAATGAAGGTAAATGTAGGCATCTTTGAAAAGAAATTTGTAACACCCTAAATGTAAGGCTAGATGTATTCTCACCACAATTAGAACCGTAGACCGGTTTCGCTCTAATTAGAGCTCTTTAGTACGGCATAATAATTGTAGCGAAAAAACACCTATAAAATAAAACGGCTATGGTAGCCAGCCATCCAACACTAAGTGAGTGGTAAGACACGAAGCAACGTGCCGGTACCTAGTTGCGGAACCAAGTAGTATGTTGTCACGCCAGCTCCAAATAACACATAGTGTTAAAAAATAGAGACTGTTTACAACCAACTAACAATTTAGTAAATTGTCAGCCCTGGCCCAATTAATATGCCGCACTGAAGAGCTCTAATTAGAGCGAAACTGGTCTACGGTTCTAATTTTGGCGAGAATACGTCTAGCCTTACATACTTCGTCCCTATATTAGGGTATAAATGGGCCAGGGCTGACAATTTACTAAATTGTTAGTTGGTTGTATACAGTCTTTATTTTGTAACACTATGTGTTATTTGGAGCTGGCGTGACAACATACTACTTGGTTCGGCAACTAAGTACCGGCACGCTGCTTCGTGTCTCACCACTCACTTAGTGTTGGAAGGCTGGCTACCATAGCCATTTTATTATATAGGTGTTTTTCGCTACAATTAGTATGCCGTACGCGAAGTCTTTCCACGAAGATGGATTGGACGAAGAGGTTTCGTAGAATGGCCCGCTAGATCACCAGATCTTCCACCTCTTGAATTATTTTTATGAGGATACCTTAAAAACAGAGTTTATAAAACGCAACCTGCTAATTTAGATGATTTAAAAATAAAAATAACAACAGAAATTAGGAACGTAATGCCTGACGTGTTGAACAGAGTTGGGGAAGAATTCCAGAGCAGATTATTTCGTTGTGTGCAAGTGAATGGAGAAAACACAGTCATGCTTTCTTTCTCATAAGAGATACACCAGCCCTAGACTCATTACAATAAACAACCACGTTATTCAAAGTAATGAGTCCTTTTCACTTGTTGGCATCTCTGTGGATTGAAATTTAAATTGGCACCAACATGTCACATCAATTGCAGAAGCGGCTGCTAAGAAATTAGGTTTCCTCTTCCGGGCTCGCAAATACTTTTCACCAGCTAATCTCTATACTTTATATACTTCACAAATAAGACCAAACCTCGAATACTGCTCCCACATCTGGGGTGCTGCTGCCGCTTCTACACTCGCTATCCTGGACTCCAAACAGAAGAGAGCTATACGTCTCATCGGTGACCCTACCCTAACCCAAAGGCTGCCATCCCTTGCCCATCGACGTGCGGTTGGTGACCTCTCTCTCTTTTATAGATATCTGCACGGGCAGTGCTCAGAGGAGGCTTTCTTCCATAGTTCCTCCACCTGCTGCCCCCAACAGATCTACCAGGGGAACAGAGCGAATGCACCCTTTTACTGTCCAGCTCACCAGACACAGAACATCTTGTTATGGCCCGCTCTTTTGTCTCGAGGACTTCCAAGTTGTGGAATTCCTTGCCGGCACATGTTTTTCCTTTTCCCCCGAACCTCCAAACCTTCAAGTTCAGAATTAACAAGTTGCCTCTTTCCTCCTTGTTGACACCCACGGTACGATAGTATTTAGGCTGTAAGCCCTCGTGGTGTGTTGTTGAAATTAAAAAAAAATAAGAATGTTCGAAAAATTAAACTTCACGTGTCTCAGCGTTTTCCACAAAAACTATTTTCTGCTGAGTAATTACTTTTATTCCATAAGTGTGTTTTAAACTGTATATATATATATATATATATATATATATATATATATATATATATATATATATATATATATATGTATATATATATATATTAAAATAGCTTGATATGTTTTTAGTTTATTCATTCCATCTTGATACACTTTTTGCGTTGTTTAAGCTAACTACTTTGAGTCTTGAGAAAATTTATGTGTAAATTTACCATCAAAATACATTACCGCATCTGAACTGTTCTCTGCATCCGCATTTACCTGTCCCACATATAGAAAGAACGGAAAATGAACCACGGAAAGTAATTAAAGTGTGTCTGTGACGTAAACAGGCAGGAGTGGAAGAGGACGAGAAGTTGGAATTATAAATTTCTCGTGCAATTACATTTAATAGGTTGAATCGTTTAACACAGTGAGGCGTACACTATTTACCAAATTACGTCGTTCCAAATCAAATTGTGTCTTGCTTCCCAATATTAATACTTAATTTCACGTCACCTCAATATAGTTATTTTAATTGCGACGCCGCACCGCCTGGGAAATCGAGAGATCTCGCACTCGATTCTCTTGCTCTCTTCTTTATGTAATTTGCGTTTCGGAGGTCCGTGCTGTCAGACTAACCAAGTTATAAATTTGGGTTCACAACGGAGGAGTGGAAGATGGGAAAGCAATAAGTAAAGCGTTGATTTTTTAAACTTCGCGCTTATAACATTTGAGGCTAAGTGTTCGATTCAAATACTATGTGGCCCTCATGGGTATAGCGTAGAATAAATTAACGTATAGTAACAGTGATAGTATACAGGGTATGGCGCCAAGAGTTTTAGTTAGCCGTTTATCAATAACTACTCCGATTTGAAATTTGAAAATTTACGCATATACGACCGAGATGAATGCCAGTTCAGTGAAAATAGTTTACTTTATGTCAAACTTCTAGTGTAACCGGAAGTGACCATCAACTTGCTTATTTTAAATACAACATTGTAATTTTCATTATATTATCGAATTCTACATTGAATTTTAGATAAATTATTGCTTATACACCATATGTCAAAATTCAACCGTTTTAGAAATTTTTCGATTTTTTTGAAAATTCTCGCGAAAACCAAGGTGAACGTTGTACGCTCTCTCTCTCTCTCTCTGTGTGTGTGCAAATACAACTGAGAAGACTCAGTTTTTGTACAGCGTACCCTCAGATGGGCACCTAGTCGACGCGTTTGATAGCGTTTTTTTTAAGTATACAGGGTGATGAGAATTAGACGTGCCATTTGGTAAAATAGAAATCACAATTACTCGCTTATTTCAAATAGAACACCCTATATTTTATGAGCTATTTCGGTTCGAATCCGGTTTCCCTTTCAACGTGTATTAGCATTCCCTATACCTAAATTCCACCGTTTCCCGAATATTTCAATTTTATTGGATTCACTTAATTCATATTGCCACAATAGATTTAAGGCAGGCTTTGTAACTTGATAATATGCTTGTTGACGTCTACATGTCAAAGGAGCGTCAAGCGAAACTTATTGTCATAAAAATCGAGATACTATCAGTCAATTCGGTGCAAAAATAACAAATTTGCAGTACACAAACGACGATTTTTGGAGCCTCTAATTATTTATGGTGAGTGTCAACTAATTATGAGCCGAACATATCGTGCATTTACAGAAAAGTACCCAAATAAACCGAAACCCAGTCACGACATGATAAAGAGGTTGCTGCAAAATTGTTCACAGCATGGAAGTTTTCGCCCAAAAATACAGAAGCGTAAGCCACTCGTCGATAACGAGGTAAACGAAGTGAAATTATTGGCATTTGTTGTTGCTGATCACATGGCATCTATCAGGGATTGCGAAAAAGAATTACGCTTATCAGCGAGAACGATTCACAGAATTTTTAAAAAGCATCATTGGAGACCCTTCTCTTACCACCTGATACATGGCTTGCAACCAAACGATCTTCCTAGACGTGTTGAGTTCTGTGAATAGTTCTTATTGAAAACACAAGAATATGATAATTTCTGCAATTATTTGGTGCGATGAGGCGAAGTTCTCTAAAAATGGCATGCACAATTGCCACAATAGTCACTTCTGGTCAGATGAGAATCCCCATGTTACCAGGATCAACTATTTCTAAGACAGGTGGTCATTCAATGTGTTTTGTGCAATTAAGAACAATAAGATTTTTGGGATTAAAATATACGATGAAAATCTCACTGGTATAAGTTATAAAGATATTTTGCACGAAGTGATTCTAGTTTCTCTCAACACATTAAGTTTAGAAGAAGCTAAAACAAGCTGGTATCAGCAAGACGGAGCACCGCCCCACAGTTTTCATTTAGCTCATGATTTTTTTGCAACAACATCTTGAAGACAGGTGGATTGTCAATAACGGCCCACATAGATGGCCACCACGGTCCATGATTTAAGACCTCTGGATGCAAGCATCAAACATAAAGTTTACCACGAACCTGTCACCACAAAAGAAGACACAGTAGGTAGAGTTTTACGTGCCTTCAATTCACTGAATTCGAGACAATTCAGAAAGGCTATGAACCAAAAACATAATAAGACGAATAACAAAATGACTCCATGTCAGTGGGAGTAATTTTGAGCATTTGTTATAAGTTCCACAATTTTTTTATTTCTTTTTGTGATCATTTATAATAAATAACTACCTATATTGTTGAGTTGTATTTTGGTTTTACAAGTTAGTTAACAACACATTGATTTTACAGAACTAAAACAAGGGAAACAAATACAAATTGTTCTCCTTTTTTACGCGAGAATGCCCAACAAATGTTATGTTCTCATTTGTAATTGTATGTTCTCATTTGACATGCAGACGTCAATAAGCATATTATCAAGTTCCAAACCCTGCTTTAAATCTTGTGACAATTTGAATTAAGTGAATCCAATAAAATTGAAATATTCAGGAAACGGTGGATTTCAGGTATAGGGAATGCTAATACACGTTCAAAGGGAAACCGGATGCGAACCGAAATAGCTTATAAAATATAGGGTGTTCCATTTGAAATAAGCGAGTAATTGTGATATCAATTTTACCAAATGGCAGGGTTAATTCTCGTCACCCTGTGTACTTCAAAGAAACGCTATCAAACACGTCGATTAGGTGCCCATCTGAGGGTACGCTGTACAAAAACTGCGTCTTCTCAGTTGTATTTGCACAGAGAGAGAGAGAGCGTGCAACCTTCACCTTGGTTTTCGCGAGAATTTTCAAAAAAATCGAAAAATTCAAAAACGGTTGATTTTTGACATATGGTGTATTAGTAATAATTTATCTCAAATTCAATGTAAATTTCGAAAATATAATGTTGTGTTTACAATAAGCAAGTTGATGGTCACTTCCGGTTAAAGCGGAAGTTTGACATGAAGTAAACTATTTTCACTAAACTGGAATTTGTCTCGATCGTATGTGTGTAAATTTTCAAATTTCAAATCGGAGTGGTTATTGATAAACGGCTAACTAAAACTCTTGGCGCCATACCCTGTATTTGAGGTATAATTGAACAGTGTGTTTTTGTTGTTAATATTATTATCGATTTTAGCCTAAAGGTGCCTGAAGAGCTTTCACACTCCCTCAAAGGGGAATATTCACTCGTCTCAGGTATCTCAAACACCAAAGGGACTGAGCTCAGATGGGGCCCTTTCCAAGTTATCGGGCTCTGAACGACAACGTGACACATCCTCATTTCCCAGGAATCTCCGCACGGTGTGGGCACTTGCAAGTATTACTGATTTCTGCATAACCTCATAAAGATGCTCTTCAAGACCCAGTCTCTTAATGCTCTCTTTAAGATTGTTAGGAACCACACCAGTTGACGACATGACTATTGGAATCACTCGCATACTATCTGCCCTCCAGCGCCTCCTCAGTTATATCTCGAGGTCCCTGTACTTAGCGATCTTCTCGTTATACTTTATCTGTAGCTAATTAGTATTCGGAATTGCCACATTAATCAGGGTCACTTGATTGCAGGACTTATCCACCATTACTATATCGGGCCTGTTGTGTGTAACTTGTTGGTCTGTGCACACAGTCCGATCCCAGTGCAACCTGTATCCTGAGTTTTTTAGAACAGGCCCAGAAGCGTATCTATGGTAAGGCACCTTACTAAGATCTAAAAGTCCCAGTTTCAGAGCCAGTTCTTGCTGAAATATTTTCGCAACTGCGTCGTGCCTCTCTTTATAATCTGCTGCAGCAAACGCTTGACATCCTCCGGTGACGTGCTGGATAGTCTCTGATGACTGGCACCCAAATATACATTTGTCGTCTTGGACCGTATTATCTACAACTATATACTTCAGGTAGTTTCTTGTTGTGACGACCTGATCTTGTATGGCCAGCAAAAACTCCTCTATCTCTGGGGGACATGTGTCCAGAGACCAACCAGTAGTTTCTGACCCATGACTTAATGGCTCCCTGGCCGTGCACTTTGTCACGCCCAGAACCGGTGCTGGTCCCATAAATCGTTCTGCTGACCCTCTCTTCGCGAGACTGTCAGCTTCTTCATTGCCTTTGACCCGCGAGTGACCCGGCTTCCAGATGAGGGTGACCTCATTCTGCCCAGCCAGGTCGCTCGCCTCGTCTCGGCACTCACTACCAGCCAGGAATTATCCCGTGGGCTACTAAGGACCTTAAGGGCTGCCTGGCTGTCTGTGGCTATAAGGATATGCTTGTTGGAGCAGCCCCTCCTCTTGTTCTCCCGCACACAGTGCAGGATGGCGTACATTTCGGACTGAGAGACCGTTGCATGGGCTCCGAAGGAAATACTAAGACTTACCCTCTGTCCTTCCGGGGCAGGTGTTTATTGGTTTGTGCATCCAGAAAGGGTTCTAAGTGTGTTTCTGAAAAAAATTCTTAACACCCCCGTATGTACTAATCTGTAAATTTACCGAAAATTTAAATTTTATTTGCAAAAGGAATGCACCTGTGAAATTAAAGGAGTCAGGTAAGTAGTTTTCCATATTAACCGCTTGAATGATCTGTTTTACTCCACTCAATCGAACCAGTTTCTGCAAACAAAATAACAAAAAAGAATTTTTAAAACAAAGCTATAATTATCTCATTGTGTTATTTTTCAAATCTAGTACCCACACTGCTTTTATACAGGGTGGCGCATTGAAAATGAAACAGATCGATTTGCGTCCAGATATTTTTTTTAAGAAACGCTGAAACACACTAATTTTAATATTGAGGGGGACATGTTTCGACATAAAACTCAACCTTGACACATCAATCCTTTAATGGTGGTGATAACAACCCTTATATTTTAAATAGGGAACAAGGGTCGGTGTTACATCATTTGAAAGCTCTTTCTTTTTGAATTCAGCACACTTTTTTTTTGGAAGTTTATCAACTCGTTTAAAAATTATTCACAGTTGAAGATGCGAAAAGGCATTTTACTCATTCCGATAAGAAATGTGCTGGTAGTCAAGGTTTTGTTGGTTTATAAACAAAAAATTGACAATCAGAACATTTCTTATCGAAATGAGAGAAACGCGGCTTATTATTTCAGTTTATCGGTCTGTTTGATACTTGATAGTACTACCGAAAATTAATTTCACAATGGTGTATTCTATAGAAACAGAACGACATTTTGGAGTTACTTGCAAAGTTTCGACAAAGTAGCCAACAAAAAAGGGGTTCCTGAACGTAAATTTCTGGTTAGAAATGAGACTACTGAGATTTAAGTTTTAGGACAAATTGCTGCAGACCCAACTTTGAGCACGAGAAAATTGGTCACTGTTTCAAACGTCAAAAGAAGAAGTTGCAAGAACGTATTTCATTCATTGTGATAAGAAATGCACTAGTTAGTCAATTTTCGTTAAAAAAACTAAAACACAAAACCAAACGTTCAAAAATGTTTATTCAGTTAAGTAAGTGTTCAAATTGTTGCCCACCAGCTTCCATACAAAAGTACAAATTTTGTTCAAAACGAGCTCTGACATTCTGCAGGAATTGGGGAGTTATTAGACGTCATTCTTCAACAATGCGCCGTCAGAATTCTTCCAGAGACTCCGGTTCTGTTGCGTAAATTCTATTCTTTAAATGGTCCCATAGAAAGGAGTCTAAAGGAGTTAAATCCGGTGATCTAGGGGGCCACTCAATAGCACCTTTACGCCCAATCCATTGTCCTGGAAACTCTCTGTTCAAAAACGTCCTAACACGTTGTGAAAAATGCGGAGGAGCTCCATCTTGTTGAAACACTAATTGATTTTCTTGATAGCGATCATCATTTTCAACACTGTCAATTAGTCGAGGGTAAACGATATCTTCTAGTAACTCCAAATACGTTTTGCCACTCAAATTGCCATCAAGGAAAATTGGTCCGATTAAACGATTTTCAAAGATGCCAGTCCAGAAATTCAATTTCTGTGGAGTTTGAGTGTGGACTTCGTGAAAATTTCTTGGATTATTATCTGTCCAATAACGACAATTATGACTATTGACTATAATAAAAACGTCTGAAAAACAGATATTGAACAGAAACTTCTCATTATCAGCTATTCGTGCAGTCATAACTTCACAAAACTTCAGCCGCCGATCAAAATCATCTTCATTCAGTTGTTATACAAGATGAATTTTATACAGGTGAAATTTATGATGCTTTAATATTCGCTGAATAGTTCTTCTTTTGATGTTTGAAACAGTGGCCAATTTTCTCCTGCTCAAAGTTGGGTCTGCAGCAATTTCTCCTAAAATTTCAATCTCATTAATCTCATTTCTAACCGGAAATTCACGTTCAGGATACCACTTTTTGTTGGCTACTGAACCACTTTGTCGAAACTTTGCACCTAACTGCAAAATGTATTTCGTTTGTATGTCGTTTATTAAACAAATTTGCAGTACGGTTGGCACAGTCATCGGTTTTGTAAAAAAGAGTAATTATTTCAACTCTTTCTTCTACAGAATACACCATTGCGAAATTAATTTTCGGTAGTACTATCAAGTATCAAACCGACCGACAAACTTTAATAATAAACCGCATTTCCCTCATTCCGATAATAAATGTTCTGATAGTCAATTTTTTGTTTACAAACCAACAAAACATTGACTATCAGCACGTTTCTTATCGGAATGAGTGAAATGCGTTTTTGCATCTTCAATTGTGAATAATTTTTAAACGGGGTGATAAAACTTCCAAAAAAATTACTTTGCTGAATTCCGAAAAGAAAGAGCTTTCAAACGATGTAACACTCGACCCATGTTCCCTATTTAAAATATAAGGGTTGTTATCACCACCCTTAAGGTGTTGATGTGACAAAGTTGAGTTTTATGTCAAAACATGTCCCTCGCAATCCTAAAATTGACTTGTTTCATCGTTTCTTAAAAAAAATATTCTCTGGGCGCAAATCGGTCTGTTTCGTATTCAATGCGCCACTCTATATATATATATATATATATATATATATATATATATATATATATATATATATATATATATATATATATATATATAAAACTTTTTAACTGACGATGGAAATGGGTTCCAGGGGCCATAATTTGAAGAAATTTTCCGAAAGTCTCACCATCGATATCTCTCTATTAGTGAATTTTCTTGATGAAAATTCACTAAAATGTTTGACCATCGCTGGAAAAATTATGTGTGAGTTAAGGAGGATTTTGTTGATTGCGCTTGCATTATGGTCATATAGTTACCATCCCTCAAAACAGATAATGTAAAAACACAATTTATTTCAAAAGTGCTGCAAAACAATGTGAGCTGTCCGTTTCGTATTTAAGAGCATATTTTTACACGGCTTACTAGTCAATATATAAAAATGTTTTTAATGGTTTGTAACTTCGGGAACAAAATTTTAAATATAACTTTTACGTAAATAAGTCTTCCTGAAAATGAGAAGCTTCAAACGGGATTTTTTATAATGAGGGTTTTTTTCTGCGAAAACTTACAAAAGCAGGTCACGTACAAAATGTAGTGCGTATATTCAGCTTTATTCGGAAAATTATCCACGTGTGCAATATATTCTCAGGATAACAACTTTTTATCCTTGGGTGAAGACCCAACTTCACCATTTGTTTCATATGCGGCATTAAAACTTTTCCTCTTCTCTCTTCTTTATCAGCTAGCAAGCATATTCAGGTGTTTTTGTACGTTTTTAACAGCAGTTTGGTTCCTACAATGCCTAGAGTCATTTGTGAAACAGGTGAAAATACATTATTCATTATATTTCATTTTTTCGTTTTGAAATATTTCATGAAAGGCGAAACCTGTCTATCTCTAAAAGACATCATGCACTTAATAAACGCGCTACAAAATGGGTATTTAGGCATTTCTTAAATAGCTGAAAATTATGTCACCTCGGAAATAAGTATTCCGGGAAGGATTCCCCAAGTTTAGATCATCGGAAAAGAACAATAATTCGTGACGAACTGTTCGATATTTGTACTTTTTTATTTCAATAATACACCACGAGGGTTCACAGCCTAAACACTATTGTACCGTGGGTGTCGACAAGAAGAAAAGAGGCTTGCTAATTCTGGACTTGAAGGTTTGGAGGTTCGGGGGAGAAGGAAAAACATGTGCCGGCAAGGAATTCCACAACTTGGAAGTCCTCAGGACAAAAGAGCAGGCATAACAAGATGTTCTATGTCTGGTGACCTGGACAGTAAAAGGGCGCATTCTCTCTGTTCCCCTGGTAGATCTATTGGGGGCAGCAGGTGGAAGAGAGCTCCTCTGAGCAGTGCCCGTGCAGATATCTATAAAATAGAGAGAGATCACCAACGGCTCGTCGGTGGGCAAGGGATGGCAGCCTTCGGGTGAGGGTAGGGCCACCAATGAGACGTATAGCTCTCTTCTAAATGGAGTACTGGATAGAGAGTGTGGAAGCGACAGGGGACCCCAAATGTAGGATAAGTATTCGAGGTTTGGCCTTATTTGTGAAGTATATAAAGTATATAGATTAGCTGTTGAAAAGTATTTGCGAGCTCGGAAGAGGAAACCTAATTTCTTAGCAGCCGCTTCTGCATTTGATGTGACCTGTTGGTATCAATTGAGATTTCGATCCACAGAAATGCCAACTAGTGAAAATGACTCAATACTTTGAATAACTTGGTTGTTCCTTGTGATGGGTGTAGGGCTGGTGTATCTCTTATGAGATAGAAGGCAAGACTGAGATTTGATGGAGTTGATTTGTACAAGATGTCTACTTCCCCAGTCTAATATTTTTTGGAGATCCACAGAGACAGAACTTTCCATGAGTCTGAGATCCTCATATAATTGGGATAAAGAGACAGGCTTAAGATATTGTATATTTTAGTGCAGCTGTCATCCGCGTAACTGTGAACCGGGTTGGATGTGCTAGAGAGGAGGTCATTGATGTAGGGAAGAAACAAAGTAGCGGCTAAAGCTGAACCTTGAGGGACTCCTGTATTAATTGGATGCAGTTTGGAGTAATGGTCATCCACGACAACAGAAATGCTCCGGTTGGAGAGGAAATTTGCTGTCCAGGTACAGAGTTTTGGTGGTCGGCCATAGGCCTGAAGTATATTAAGCAGCGCTGCGTGCCAGACCTGCTCGAATACTTTGGGTATCTCTAGAACGACAATCTGTGATTCACAGTGTAGTTCCATAGACTTGTTCCAAGAACGGGTATACTGCCTGTCGTGGATTAGACTGTGTTTTTCAAGAAATTTTAGAAACTCGGTGTTTATCACTTTAGAGACGATTTAAAGGAGAGAAATAGGTCTGTAGTTGCTAGGAAGCGCTTTGGATCCACTCCTGGGGTCGGGTTGTACTCGAGCAGTTTTCCAGTTACTAGGAAATATGCCTCTATTGCAAGATGTCTGAAACAGACGAGTCAGGACAGGAGCAAGTTCTGGTGCGCATTTTTTGAGAACAATTGCTGGGATCTTGTCAAGGCCAGAGGCCTTACTGGTATTAAGAGAAGAGAGCATCTTTCGTAACTTTAATTTTGGAAATGATATGCGTCATTTTATGCGCGACATTAGGGACTGTTGGTGGTTGAGCATTTGTCCCAGTTCGGGGAGTTGTAGTGCCAAACGATACGTAGGTGTGATGACTGTGTGACCTCGGGTTGCATTGCGCAGGAAGTAGTGACTACGCCGTGGTCTGAGCGACCAAGAGGGGCGGTCACTGATATTTTATAGCATTCAGGTTTTGTAGTAAGTAGGAGATCCAAGGGATTTGAGCTGTATGTTGGGATGTACGGAAAGTAAGTATGTTGCTGAACCATATTGGCTAAAGAATTTCTGACTGCAAAGGCCTCCGCTGCTCTCTCCTGTGGATTGGTTTTTGAAGATCCTAGCCATTCTTTATTATGGACATTGAAGTCACCAAGAATAGTGACCTCGGTGGAAGGATATTCAGAAATGAGATGGTCGGTGTTAAGGGAGTGGAGGCTAATTAGGGAATAACTTTTCGAACCAGGACAATTTTGACATAGTAACGATGTAATTTATAATAAAATTTAATAAGTAAAATAAACTTCAACAATTCTTACAATTAATTTAACCGAATGAATTTAAAATCGAAATCTTTACATAATGAAATCTTAATTAAAAGTCTCTACTTATCTCTACATAATTAAAATCAAAAGTCTCTCTAATTCAAAGCAACAGTCTTGTAATATCAACAAACATCTCTATATATAAACTTCTGTGTGAACTATATTCTTAAAACTACGTAATCAATTAGTCAGCATTTCTTAGTATAGTAAATTAAGTCATAAGTATTTCAAGCTGCAATTAGCAAGCTTGCGTATTGTTTTTATAAACATCTGAAGTGGCTATTGCCAATGTCAACTGTTACATGTTTATTTGACCTACTTAACGACATAAATTATTTAATTTGTGTTAGCGAAATTTCATAGAGATATTTTTAATCATAAATGCAATATAATTCCACGCCTTGGTGCCCTTCTGGGTAGCTTTCTGTTCTATGAACAGTCGGTTTTCTCAGAAAGGTAGTCAAAGAGCTGGACAAAGTTGTTGTCAGAAGGTGACCGGTAAATGCAACAGATGAATTTAGTTGCAGCCCTGAGAGTGAGTTTTATCCATAGTATGTCTTTTCTTCCAGCTTCTAAATTGGGGAGTCTGGTGCAGGGTAGCTTGCTATGGACGTATGGGCACACACCTTCATTCAATCTAAAGGAAGTAAGGAGCTCATACCCCGGGAAATTAAGGTGATCAGTGGCTGTTTTGGCACTGATTTGTGTTTCGGTGAGGAAGATGAGTTGGGGCCTATTAGCCTGGAGGAAATGGTGGACGGAGTTCAGGTTAGAATTTAGGCCGCATATAGTCGATAATGATATGCTAAATCTTGATGCTGGCGCCCCCTGTAGACCCCTCTCCCGGAGATCCGAATTGAGGGGTTTTTTACCTCCGAAATCTTTTTTACAAGGAGGAGCCATCATCATTTTTGCTTATAAGGGAAACCGACTGATACACCAGATACGAAAACGTCCGTTGGGGTTTCACTGGCCACTTGATGTGAAAATCACGTAAAGGAAAATTTCATTAACACCTGCTTAACTGCGATTAGTCGCCTCGTACAACAGGCAGGAGTTACCATGGGTCTATTTTTTTAGTTAGCCCCCGGACCCACAGGCTATTAAAAACGTTCTTTTAATCGAACACACCTTATATCATTACATTTTTCCATTTTCCATCGAAATATAATGCTTGTTTGTGAGAAAAGAAACTCAAGACGCAGCAAGTGCGTTATGGTAGCAAATTTTCATTTTATGTTTCAAATTGCAATAGCTCAATTTGCTATTAGGTTAACGTTTGTTGGCTAGGAACCAGTTTTTTCTCTAACACTTTGAGTGTATTTTCGAAAAACCTTTTACATTTTCAAACCAAGTTATTTTGATCAATTATGGTGCATTCTTTTTACTATAAAGGTTATACTGGCAACCAAATATCATGCCTGTTTTCGTTAAAAGAAAGGACTTATTTGCTATTAAAAACATTTTTATGAAAATTCCCTAGCATAACGCAGTTGCTGTGTCCAGACTTTTATTAAAGGGTATACACTACACCTACCTCTCCAAGCGTAACGTAAATAATAATTTCGAGAAGTTTCGTGCTGGAGTTCAAGACGACATAAAAAGGAGTTTATCAAATCAAACAGTTTGCGATGAGAGTCAGCACACTTTGATGTACGCTAAAGTAAAACTTTCAAATTTGTAGGTGTTCACCCATAAAATCCTTAGCAATCATTTCGCTGCAAAGTTTCTGTGTATTTCATGGAATATATGGAAGCTCGCTCCGAGACTTGGAGTGCATTTGACGATATATCTTCGTAAAACTGAACATTTGCCGCGGATGTATGGAACCTTTTATCATACCACTTAAGCAAAATTGAGTTAGACGTGATTTCGATATCATACACTTCATATTAAAAATAGATCTGGAAGTAACTTAGCAGCTTTCTTCTTCAAGTTGGCATCCCTTTACAAAAACTACTTGACGCACTAAGTGCGTTATGCTGGCGAATTTTCATTAAACAAATTATATTAACTAGGTGTTGCATTAACGTAAAAATTTCCCATTTGGTACTGTGCCAATTCGCGATTAAAGTTAATTATTTTGTTACAGGTTTTACAACCTTTCCCATACTATAAGGTTCATAGATACATCGTGCAATATTTATTCCGTCAAGGAACGTTGCCAACATAATGACGTCATAGCCATTGACATGATTCACCTTGCTCGTAATCAAAGATCACACCATCTTGTTAGTCAGTGAGAATTACTGTTCTCCCCAACCTCTTCAGACGTGACAGTTGGTCGGTCAAATTATTTGTCAGATAAGAAAACCTTTATAAGGTGATGCGGCGAATTAAAACGTTCTCTTCTTAACAGACTGTGGCGGTGGTTCCGACCGCAGTGTTTTCGTCAACACTACCCTATCTTTCTCTTGACAGCTAAACGTTGCGTTACGTTATTCGACAGCAAGCTGTCAAGAACTACTATATAAGAGACACCAGGTATCTCTCTCTCTCTCTCTCTCTCCTCGCTACCAACCGACACAAGAAAGATACGTCTCTCCACGCTCGGTCAGTTATCTGTTATGTACTCATGTACTGTCTGTGATTGTTTTATAGTTAAATGTAGCATATAGTTTATTCAGTTGGTGAAATAATAAAGTATATTAAATGTTTACGTATGGATTTACTATCAACAAGTGCAATTAACATCCATACAGACCTTTAAAGCAAATATAACATTATGTCGATAACATCCAGATAAGCAGTAAGATCGCAGCACGCCGTTATGAGCCATCCCGTTCTTGGGTCGTTCTTTGGTTCGTTTGGACTTAAGCTTAACTCTCGTCTCTGACACCTTGAAGTAGGGAACGTTCGGCAAGGGGACATTTTCCACGCTCTGCAACCACCATCTGGGAGAAAAATTTGAAGAGCCCCGTAGACACTTCCAGGCGAATCCTCAACACCAGGCCAAGCAGGGTCCCTAATTTTTTTTACAATTGCCTAAGCAGCCTTGAGTCGCCCCCTTTATGTGCTGAGAGGTTTAAATGGCCCTGAACAACCCAAGTCCCTCTCTAATCCGGTCAACCGATGGAATTCCAGCGACAGAAAATACCTCACTTATCTGCTTCCAGTCTTTAAATACAAATAATTTCATTTAACTGCTATAACCCATCACGAAACACGTGCTCATTATATTTTATATAATTTTAGTTTTTTTAACATATTCAGTCATTAGTAAATTCTGATGTAGAATTGTTTCATCCTCTGATGAAGCTAACGTGGTTATCGAAACGATCGTTAGGTCTTTAAAAGATGTGTTGCGGTGATAGGGTTTCCCCAAGTGTGCTTATAAGTGCTCATTACAGGTTCCAACCTTCACTTAATGATACTTACGCTCATTGGGAAATAAGTCTGACTAAAAGCTCGTATTCTTCAGATTTCCAGTGCACAATTTTGTATGGCAATTAACGATAGTCATTAGTTTAGATATCTAGATAGCGGTAAAATTTCTGTGTGCTATTCAAGCTAAAGAGAAAATCGGGGTTTGGAAGACAGTATAAATAATTCTCATATATTAAAACACAACAATAGTCTTCATTAATCAAATGCAAACACAGACAGCAATAATGAAAATATTATTCAAGTATTAAATGGTTATATCAACTATATAGTAAGTCTCAAAAATTGGTTAAAATGTAAGACAAAAATTCTTAAAATAAGTTTTAGATCTGGCCAGATAGTGTCGAATATTTTGTCCAGATTTTGAGCTGAGGGCTCTTTACTTGTTTTTAATTAAAGATTAAGAAGGCAACAAAAGTAAGGGGTGCCCCATTATATTTTGACCCTTTATAAACTTATATAGGAACTTTTGAAATAATTGATCTAAAGAAATGCCGTTTTCGCCAGTCCTCTTATTATTTGTACGAGTTTGTATGTCTTTTAGTTAATTTTCTAGAAACAAAATTACGAATGAGGAGATACCGACTTTTGAATTAAAAAAAAAATCATCAACTCAGCGCTAATTAGCCCCTTAGAACACATATCTGGGTTCAGTTTCAATTTTTATATGTATATCATATATATATATATATATATATATATATATATATATATATATATATATATATATATATATATATATATATATATATATATATATATATATATATATATATATATATATATATATATATATATATATATATATATATATATATATATATATATATATATATATATATATATATATATATATCACACCGATGACTCAAAAAATAATAGGCGGATTTTCACAAATTTGGTTAGTATCTTTTTTTGCAAGTGACTTGGATAAGTTCGTTAACCAGAAAAGTCCGATCAGTTCAAATAGATTAAAAAAATGCTTTATTTTAATTATTCAAACGGAATCGCTCTCTCCGTGCCAGTTCTGAGCTGAGCTTTAATTTATAGAATTTCGACCACCGCACAAGTCCACTAGTTTATATCTAATAACCGGTAAGATTACCTGAGCAGGTACTTAGCGATTTTTAGTGAATTTTACTTAAAAACTACTGAAGAGATCCCGACTTTTGAATTTCGAAAAAAATTCTTTAAATGAGTGCAAACTAGGACCACTAGAAGCCGTATCTGGGGCCAGTTTCTATATATATATATATATATATATATATATATATATATATATATATACCCATAACACAAAAAATAATGAGCCGATTTTGATTAAATTTGGCGAGTACCTTCCCGTTGCAAGTGGCATGGCCAACTTTGTTAGCCAGGAAAATCGGCCTAGGTTTTCCAGGAAAATTTTGTGTTTTCCTTTGAAAACAACTTATCTCCGAAAATAACTAAGTAAGGGCAACCCTTTTCTTACTCTCTAGTTAAAAATTAAAATCTTACCAGAAAAAAGAACTGATAAGACACAATCATGAAGATAAAATAAAAAGCCATGATAACAAACTTTGAACAAACTATTTAACAAAGTGGTTTCCATCGTTACGGGACTTGACTTTTGCGTTTTTGTCGTGACATACACTACATTTGACTTTTACGTTTGAGACTACTCACAATTTTAAAGTAATTAATTGCATTGTCCGTAATTTTTCTAATTAAATATGGAAGTCTTTACCAACAATGTACTAACAGACATGCATGTTATATATTCACGGGCTTTTGGTAACTGTTATGAGGCGAAACGACTGTATGACGAAGCCTTCTCAAATCGGAGAATTCCAGACAGAAGGATGTTTCAACGGATTGACATCCGTCTGCATGAAACAGGTACATACGTTATCTAATACATCGATCTGTCTCTTTCGAATATATATGTATATGTATATATATATATATATATATATATATATATATATATATATATATATATATATATATATATATATATATATATATATATATATATATATATATATATATATATATATATATTACCAGGTACCCTTAATAAAGTTACTGCTGATCGAGGCAGACCACGAAGTGCACTAAATCCTGATTTTGAAGAGGCTCTTCTGAGTGAAATTAAACAAAATCCAAAAATACGTACTAGGGAAATGGCCAATTATCTGGGAACATCCAATGCAACGATATGGCGAGTTCTTCACGAGCAGCAATTGCGTCCATATTACTTATAACGTGTGCAGGCACTATCGACTGAAAGAGATTTTATACCTTGCCTACAATTTTGCCAATGGTTTCTTCAACATAATAATGTAGAGAACTTGTTGAATTGTGTATTGTTCACTGGCGAGTCACTGGCGAGTCTGGATTTAGGCGCGACGGGATCGCCAATTTTCGCAACAGCCATATTTGGGCTGACGAAAATCCCCACGCAGATTTTGAATGGCATCATCAACAGCAATTTTCCTTAAATTTATGGGCTGTAATTGTAGGGTGTAATTTGGTAGGACCAATTTTTTTACCTCACAGACTTAATGCTGCAACTTATCTTGAATTCCTACAAAACCAAGTAAATGGGTTATTAGAAAATGTATCTCTTGACATAAGACATAACCTGCGGTTCATGCATGGCGGAGCACTCCGACATTTCGCCCTAAATGTCATAAATTACCTAAGCAATACATTTAGACGCAGATGGATCGGACGCGGTGGACCTCAGCCATTGCCGGCTCCATCCTCTGATTTAAATCCAATGGACTTTTATTTATGGGGGCATTTCAATAGTATTGTTTATGAAGCAAATGTACAAAATATTGATGATCTGCAGCAAAGAATTGTACTTGGATGCGAACAAATTAGAAATACACCAGAAATATTCCACAGAGTACGACGTTGTATGCTCCGCAGAATATGAAAGTGTATTAAAGTGGAGGGTGGCCATTTTGAACATTTATTGTAGTCAGGTATCATAAAATGTTATAAACTTTTTTATTTGTTGTTTTATTTGTTGTTAAAATTTGCAGACAATACAATTAATTACTTGAGAAAAATTAACTTTTGAGCGACATCGACATGGTGTCTGGGAGATTAGTATCAATTATACATTTTTTGCTTACAATTGATAAGGGCTGCAATGTAGCTATACGGTAGGTCGATATTACTGGTCGTCAAAAAATTATAGCCAATTGAATGCAAGCCATGTCTTACAGGTGGCGCCCTCTACCAGCAATGTTATTAACAATAACATATTTAAATTTCTTGCCCTCAAAAAGCCCCGCATGCCAACTTTCACGACAAAATTTTAATTTGGCTCACACTTATTCGTGAAAAACTGACAAAAACAAATAATTTTAACATGGTGTATTTAAAAAACTAAGCATTTGCGGACCCATGCTTATATGAAAAAATAGTCTTATTTTTTGTGGTGAATGTACACCTGTAACATAGACCATCATTTTTTAAACACTTTGTATGTAAATATATATATATATATATATATATATATATATATATATATATATATATATATATATATATATATATATATATATATATATATATATATATATACAGGGTGATTCATAAATGGTGACCAAAAATGAAACCCCATGTTCTTTGAACAATTTTAGAGAGGGTATGTCCTATACAATTTTTTCCTATAATGCTTCATTAAAAAGATACAGGGTGTTGAAGTTGAATTTCAAAAAATAAAATTTCCCAATTTTTTCAAAAGTAGCACATATATTTTGCTGAAACTTCGCATGTGTAGGCTGCTATGTAAGGCGCGTATTCTACCATCACAATTAAATCGGCTAATCCAGCGGTGGCGCGCGTACCCACATGTCATTGGTTATCCCTAAAAAAAAACGGGTAAGCCAATGATATATTTTTTTTTTTTGAATATTACTTTCAGTCGTGAACAAAATGACTCTCTTGATAATTTTCTGTACGACGCTTATTTTACAAGTAAGCAATGAATCAGGTAAGTGTTTTAGAGCACAGTTCATGATTTTTAACCAGTCGTTGTTTGGTAGAAAATTGCAATGATACACTTTTATGCCTCCATTGGCCTGAATACACGCACATCTTTTTAATATGGAAAATTTAATATCTTGATAATTTTTTGTGCGACGATTATCTTTGTTGTATTTTAGTAAGTCTGGTTTGCCAAAGTTGTCATTAAGTGTCACTTGACGTTTAGGTTAGCAAGTTATTATTTTAAATAGGTGTAAGTGGTAAACTTTATAAAATTGCAACATTTTCTACTCTTTTACTTCTTATAATGGAGTACACCTCAGAAGAGTATGCAGATATAATTTTTATCTACGGATATGCTGATGGAAATGCTCTAGCTGCTTGTCGGGAATATCAACGCAGGTTTCCCAGTCGCCGTCAACCTACACCAAGGGTTTTTTCTCAATTGTTTTCAAGACTTCGGCAGTGCGGTATTGGACAACGTACTGACGCTAGAGCTAATGGTAGAAGACAACGTCAACTTGAAGACGAAGAGAGAGTGGTGGATGCAGTCATGGATCAACCTTCTACAAGTACTCGGAGGATTGCCACGCAGTTACAATATTCTCAAGCTTTGTTTGGAGAACTTTACATCGAGATGCCTTACATCCATATCATCGACATAATGTTCATTGCCTTCTACCTGGAGATAATGTGCGTCGACGAGTCTTTTGTGAATGGATGTTGGAAATGAACAATCAAAATATCTTATTCCCTAATATAATCTTCTGGTCTGATGAATCAACATTTACAAGAAATGGTATTTATAATTCTCATAATGAGCATGTCTGGTTATTGGAAAATCCACATGCAACAAGGACTCGCACATTTCAAAATAGATTTTCCATTAATTTATGGTGTGGTATTTTTAACGGCTCACTGTTCATGGAAGTCCTGCCACAACGTTTAAATGGATCGTCGTACTTAGCGCTCCTAGAAAACTGTGTAGAAAACATTCTAGATGACATTCCACTAGCAACAAGAGGTAAATTGTGGTACCAGTATGACGGTGCACCAGCGCATCATAGTCGAAACGTTGCTACATAGCTACATGAACATTATAATGAAATATGTATTGGCAGAACTGGACCAATACATTGGCCTGCAAGATCACCGAAATTAAACCAACTTGACTTCTATCTTTGGGGTGATTTTAAGCGACTGGTCTACAGTGAACAAATAAATACACCAGAGCAGCTACAACAACTGATAAATAATGCATTTCGTCATATTCAAGCAACAATGAATCCTCAAGACATTAAATTTTCCATATTAAAAAGATGTCGTGCGTGTATTCAGGCCAATGGAGGCATTTTTGAACATTTATTGTAATAAATAAATTACTGTAAGCCTGATAAAAGTGTATCATTGCGATTTTCTACCAAACAACGACTGGTTAAAAATCATGAAATGTGCTCTAAAACACTTACCTGATTCATTGCTTACTCGTAAAATAAGCGTCGTACAGAAAATTATCAAGAGAGTCATTTTGTTCATGAATGAAAGCTAGATTCAAAAAATGAAAAATAAAAAAATATATCATTGGCTTACCCGTTTTTTTCTTGAGGGATAACCAATGACATGTAGGTACGTGCGCCACTGCTGGATAAGCCGATTCAATTGTTATGGTAGAATACGCGCCTTACATAGCAGCCTACACATGCGAGGTTTCAGCAAAATATATGTGCTACTTTTTAAAAAATTGGGAAATTTTATTTTTTGATATTCAACTTCAACACCCTGTATCTTTTCAATGAAGCATTATAGGAAAAAAATTTATAGGACATATCCTCTCTAAAATTGTTCAAAGAATATGTGGTTTCATTTTTGGTCACCACTGTTTATATATATATATATATATATATATATATATATATATATATATATATATATATATATATATATATATATATATATATATATATATATATATATATATATATATTTAAATATAAGTATAATATATATTAAAATTTAAATATAAATCTATGTTTCGTGGGTAATTGAGGGCGAGAGGTAAATTGAAAAAATGATAACTGAATAGATTCACCTTCTTCTTGTAGCCTCTACAATGTGCTTCCGGTTTTCCCTAATTCGCAACATATTCTCTTTGGCTGGATCTCATAAATACGAGGCTAATGAAGTCTTAAGAACAGCCAAACTAGTTATGTAATTGCATTACAAGGCTAAATGGATGCAAACTCTTGTAGCATAATATTTCGTGGGGGCGGCGCAGTAAGGCGGCAGCGACTGAGCATATCTTGCACGTTCGGATCATAGATCGTAATTAAATAGAAGTGCAGCTTGTGTAAAATAGGAGAGCAAGGCTCCGCTCTATAACTAAGTGCAAACGGTGGTGGCGACACAACATTAAGCAGTTAATGCTTGTTAATAGCATGACTTCGGACATAAATTAGCCATAAACACAGGTAGCGAGAGGCGGCTGCCGGCGGCGTCGCGACGTATGGAATACGCTCTACCGTTTCATAACTGCCCCAAGTTGCGGCTACTTCAGACTTCTTAGTATTCTCGCTACTATGGTTAAAACAACCAGTACTAAAAGTTTAAAATTTCCTGCTTCATAATTTGCAGATTGGCCCCCTTTCCTATTAATACAGGCAATAGACAATTTGTTTCTGCACTAAACTACAGAAGTTACTTTTTTTATACATACGTACTGAATGTAAAAAAATACAAAATCCTTACAAATTAGAAGGGCAGACGTGTCGCCATTTGGAGAAAAACCGTTTCGACCTATATCCCCGTAACCGTACACTTTAGGCCAAAAATGGTAATGACCTTTATTGTAGATAATTGCATTTCTCATATTTTTTATTTTATAGTTTTTCTTGTATCACTTACCGTTGACAACTTATACGACTATTAGGATTCATTTATTGACTTTTTTACCTATATCTTTATTATTAATTGTTTAAACAATAAAATGATTATGACTTAACCTTTCAATCGACAAATTTCCTACATTTTTTACTCAAAACTTTTTTTCTAAAATTAATATTTTCAAAGTTATAACTCGTTAATTTCAAAAATCCTATGCCTAGACGGTTGACGCCAGTTTATATATATATATATATATATATATATATATATATATATATATATATATATATATATATATATATATATATATATACTGTAGTTTAGTGCGTTATGGACAAGAGTAACGGGCTCCTTTATTGCCTGTACTATATTAGTAAATGTACCAAATATTATAAATAATCTAATGATTTAACAGAGTAACCATTATCCGCTTAAGTTCACTAAGGGGTGTGGTGAATGCATACACAGGTCTAAATTGAGATGAATCAATATTGGGTAAACATATATATGTATAATTTTACTTCACCAAACGTAGCTACGGAACGACATAATAATAATAATAATAATAATAATAATAATAATAATAATAATAATAATAATAATAATAATAATAATAATAATAATAATAATAATAATAATAATAATAATAATAATAATAATAATAATAATAATAATAATAGTAATAATAATAATAATAATAGTAATAATAATAATAATAATAATAATAATAATAATAATAATAATAATAATATAGGTCATACACTAGGTCGATCATAGACTATACGGCTCAATTCACACACAGATGACAGATGAGGTTTTCAAAATGTCTATGTGATGTATGTCAATATTTAACATAAAAACTAGAACTAGCATATAATAACTATGATAACAGTTACAACAATAAAATAACTAAACAATAACAGTATAAAAGTAGTCTCTATACAACGAAAATATCGACATACATCAACTTATTATTTTATTAAATTTTTTTTTGAAATAATAGTTAAATTTATTTTCTTTGACATATTTAATTAGAAAGAAGAATATCCAAGAAACAGGAATTCATTAAATCAGTTTGCTCGTTTAAAACAAGGTAGTTATTGTCGTGTGTGTGCCTTTTGACTTCTAAAGCTTCAAAAAAGTCTAGTTTACGTTTGTCATTATAAAAATGTAGTGGTTGTATGCGGTTATTTATTGTAGGTCTATGTTCGGTATCAATAATATGTTTTGCAAATGTAGATTTGTCAGCGTGGTTATTTCTAAATGCAAAAATATGTTCTTTGTATCGGGTGTTAAAATTTCTAGAAATTTGACCTATGTAGATTGCGTTACAATGTGTACAAGCTAATTTATAAACTCCAGCTTTTGTCAGGAAACAAGATTTTTCTTTCGCGTTAAATAACAAATCACGCGTCGTGTTGTAAGATTTAAAAGCTACCTTTGTATTTGTACAAGTGTTTAAAATTTTTTAAATGTTTTCTGAAATGGTTCCAAAATAAGTTATCGAAACGTATCTGTTGTCTTCTTTGTCTATAATATTTGGATAAATTAAATTAATCGCTAATTTGTATTCTTTTCTCTCTATCATTTTATCTATTATTTTAACAGAGTACACTATGTGAAAACTGGAACCTGTGATGAGCACTAATAAGTACACTTGGAGAACACCCAAATCACCACAACACATATTTCAGAGACCTTACGATCGTTTCGTTGACCAAGTCAACATCTTCAGAGGAAGAAAAATTCTAACATAAAAAACTAGATCCCGTATATTTATATCGCGTCAAAGAAAACGAACTAGTCCGAAGGAAAGTTGTCGTCCAAGAACGATCGTTTGTTTATTGCGCAGTGAAACAGGTCGGAGACCTGCTTTAATCTTTTGGTCGACAAATTTATGACCCTTATCTAATACAGGTTTAAAAAGGAGCGGCGTTCTTTAAAGAAACAGCACGTTTCCTTTCGATCTAGAACTTTACAATGTGGATATTGGTTTATGCCGATAAAGACATCTGCTGAGATAAACAACATAAACTCAAATCATCTCTTTTAAAAATAGAAAAATAAAACCCAGATGTCTGTCTCACCGTGTTACCTTTAACAAAGGAAAAATAGTTCAACTAAAATACTACACAAAAAAACTAAATATTGATTTTAATTCTACGTGAAAATATTTATATTGACTACATAGATACAAAAACCGAACAGGTATTTAAATCAAGACAAACATAGTGATTAGTATATGTATAAACCGGTCGAGCTATTGACCATAATTTATTATTCTACCAGACTAATTATGAGTATTTAAGCGGTCAAATGCAAAGAGCAAACAATGGGCTAGAAATTACAGGTGGCGCACGATTTAATGAAGTTTTGTTCTTAATAGACCTTAATATAAAAATACTTTCTAATGAATCAAGCATAGTTTGATGTCTGACATTTTTGACAAGTTTCAAATTTTCTTTGTCAATGTGGTGGTTATTATCCCACATATGTTGTGCCACACAAGATTTGTCTACCGTACCATATCGTAACTGTGCGAGATGTTCACGAAATCTGGTGGCTATGTTTCTCCTAGTTTGGCCCACGTATTTAAGATCACAATCTTTGCAACTAATCTCATAAATTCCGGACATTTCAGTGACTTTGTCTTTGTCTTTCGTATTACCCAACAAATTTTTTAAATTACTTTTCGTCGAAAACGTCAAATGTAAAACGGCTTTCTTAAAAATACTTTAAAAATTTGTGTGTTTACCTTACGAACCACGAATCACAAAGGGTTTGGAAAGTATTTTTAAGAAAGCCGATTTACATTTGACGTTTTCGACGAAAAGTAATTTAAAAAATTTGTTGGGTAATACGAAAGACAAAGACAAAGTCACTGAAATGTCCGGAATTTATGAGATTAGTTGCAAAGATTGTGATCTTAAATACGTGGGCCAAACTAGGAGAAACATAGCCACCAGATTTCGTGAACATCTCGCACAGTTACGATATGGTACGGTAGACAAATCTTGTGTGGCACAACATATGTGGGATAATAACCACCACATTGACAAAGAAAATTTGAGACTTTTCAAAAATGTCAGACATCAAACTATGCTTGATTCATTAGAAAGTATTTTTATATTAAGGTCTATTAAGAACAAAACTTCATTAAATCGTGCGCCACCTGTAATTTCTAGCCCATTGTTTGCTCTTTGCATTTGACCGCTTAAATACTCATAATTAGTCTGGTAGAATAATAAATTATGGTCAATAACTCGACCGGTTTATACATATACTAATCACTATGTTTGTCTTGATTTAAATACCTGTTCGGTTTTTGTATCTATGTAGTCAATATAAATATTTTCACGTAGAATTAAAATCAATATTTAGTTTTTTTGTGTAGTATTTTAGTTGAACTATTTTTCCTTTGTTAAAGGTAACACGGTGAGACAGACATCTGGGTTTTATTTTTCTATTTTTAAAAGAGATGATTTGAGTTTATGTTGTTTATCTCAGCAGATGTCTTTATCGGCATAAACCAATATCCACATTGTAAAGTTCTAGATCGAAAGGAAACGTGCTGTTTCTTTAAAGAACACCGCTCCTTTTTAAACCTGTATTAGATAAGGGTCATAAATTTGTCGACCAAAAGATTAAAGCAGGTCTCCGACCTGTTTCACTGCGCAATAAACAAACGATCGTTCTTGGACGACAACTTTCCTTCGGACTAGTTCGTTTTCTTTGACGCGATATAAATATACGGGATCTAGTTTTTTATGTTAGAATTTTTCTTCCTCTGAAGATGTTGACTTGGTCAACGAAACGATCGTAAGGTCTCTGAAATATGTGTTGTGGTGATTTGGGTGTTCTCCAAGTGTACTTATTTAACAGAGTAGCCATTATTAAATGCTGTTTGCTTAATTATTGAAATTTCTTTTTCAAAATTGTTTTGTGATATAGGTATTAAAAATGCACGATGTATCATATAATGATAGGCTGACAGCTTTTGTGAAAAAGGGTGACATGAATCGTATGGTATGGTTGTGTCAGTGTAAGTTGGTTTCCTATATATTGAAAAGTCAAATGAATTATTTTCTAATTTTCTAATTGTTAAGTCTAAACAATTTATACAACTGTTAGCTTCTTCTTTAAAGTAGACTTAATATTTGTGTGAAAGCTATTAATCAAATTTAAAAATTCATTTAATTCTGTATGACTACCTTGAAAACATGCTAAAATATCATCTACGTATCTGTACCAAAAGACAATATTATGTGAAAGTTCTGATGTTAAAATTTGGTTTTCGAAGTTTTCCATAAATATGTTGGCTAATAAAGGTGACAACGGACTACCCATAGGCAGACCTTCATTTTGCATATAAATTTTATTATTAAATTTAAAATAGTTTTGTTTTATACATTCCTTAAAAAGATTCATTATATATATATATATATATATATATATATATATATATATATATATATATATATATATATATATATATATATATTGAAACTGACACCGGATATGTGTTCAAGGGGCCTAATTAGCGCTCATTTGAAGAAATTTTTTCAAAAGTCGGGATCTCCTCATTAGTATTTTTTTAAAGAAAAGTCACTAAAAACACAAGAAAAAGTATTATCAAACAACGGATAAGACTGGCTCATAACAAAATTAAATTAGTTGCATAAAAATGGTGGCTGCTAAAAGAGCAGCGAACTTATTTAACCCTTAATGTGGAAGGATCGCGCGAATCCACATTTTAACAAAGTTTCTTCTTTCTGGACGACACAAATGGTCTATAACCAATTAAGAGGTGATTTAAGAGAGCTCGCTCCACATGGGCCCTCCTTATTAGCTTCAAGGGAATTATGCCTGCTTTATGTATGCAGTTAATGTAACCCTTAGTGAAACAGGGCTCTACGGTCCTTGCTGTAAGAATATACTGGTTTATTCATAACATTATTAGATGGAATAATGTGGATCCAGGTTGTTACGTAACTGCTCTAGGTTATCCAGTTATGTTATGCCACGACTTCGCGAGATGTTATTTACAAATGATTGCGCCCATAGAGTATGCAAGTTCTCATCAAGCGTGTAGCTATAACAGTTGTTGTTCAGAAAGTTTTATCAACAGAAATAAAGTAACATCATTGTTAGAAGTAAGCTGTGGATTATACAGGGTTGTGCAAAATATTTATTTTCTATGTAGTCGTAATCATTAATGGCTGAACTGGTGCAATCACAGAAATGTATTTTGGCATTGTTATCTTGGGGCAAAAGTTCGTCTACTTGAGTTAAAAGGTAGGGCCGTAACTGCTGTTCTTTTAATACGTAGTGGACTGTAGACTTGGAAACATTCACTTCAGGAGCAATCCTTCTTACGCTTGTATGTGGATTTTCTTCAACCGCGTTTAAAACAGCTTCTTCCATATCTGCAGTCCTTGCAGATCGTGGACGAGCATGCTCAGTGGTATAAGGTAGAAAGGTACCCTTTTCTCTTCGGAAAGTTTGAGTTTTAGCATTACAAACTATAACCTTCAGAGTGCACCCACGCCACTGCTTCACATATTAAATCGGATTTTGCGTTTTTAGTGAATTTTCGTAGCAAAAATTCACTAATGGGGAGATGCGAACTTTTGAATTTTGAAAAAAAAAATTGCAAACGAGCGTCAACTAGGACCCCTAAAACCCATATCCAGGGTCAGTTTAAATGTTTATATGTTTACATATAAGGTTTTTGAGTTATCGGTACAAATTTCCTTCAAAACGAGCTCTGGCATTCTGAAGCATTTGTGGAGCTATTAGACGGTATTCTTTAACAATGCTTCGTCATAATTCTTCCAGAGACTTCGGTTCTGTTGCTTAAATTCTACTCTTTAAATGGCCCCATAGAAATAAATCTAAAGGAGTTAAATCCGGTGATCTAGGGGGCCACTCATTAGCACCTCTACGTCCAATCCATTGTCCTGGAAACTCTCTGTTCAAAAACTTCCTAACACGTTGTGAAAAATGCGGAGGAGCTCCATCTTGTTGAAACACTAATTGATTTTCTTGATAGCGATCATCATTTTCAACAATGTCAATTAGTAGAGGGTAAACGATATCTTCTTCAAATACGTTTCGCCACTCAAATTGCCATCAAGAAAAATTGGTCCGATTAAACGGTCTCCAAAAATGCCAGTCCAGACATTCAATTTCTGTTGAGTTTGTGTGTGGACTTCGTGAAAATTCCTTGGATTATTATCTGTCCAATAACGACAATTATGACGATTGACTGTAGAGTTTAATAAAAACATACACTTCTCTGAAAAACAGATATTGAACAGAAAGTTCCCGTTATCAGCTATTCGTGCAGTCATAACTTCACAAAAGTCCAGCCGCCGATCAAAATCATCTTCATTCAGTTGTTGTACAAGATGAATTTTATACGGGTGAAATTTATTATGCTTCAATATTCGCTGAATAGTTCTTCTTTTGATGTTTGAAACATTGGCCAATTTTCTCGTGCTCAAAGTTTGGTCTGCAGCAATTTGTCCTAAAACTTCAACTCAGTAGTCTCATTTCTAACCGGAAATTCACGTTCAGGATCCCGTTTTTTGATGGCTACTGAACCATTTTGTGGAAACTTTGCAACTAACTACAAAATGTATTTTCTGTTAACATGTCTGTTCGGATGTCGTTCATTAAACAAATTTGCGATACGGTTGGCACAGTCATCGTTTTTGAAAAAAAGAGTAGTTATTTCAACTCTTTCTTCTACAGAATACACCATTGTGAAATTAATTTTCAGTAGTACTATCAAGTATCAAACCGACCGGTAAACTGAAATAATAAACCGCATTTCTCTCATTCCGATAAGAAATGTTCTGATAGTCAATTTTTTGTTTACAAACCAACAAAACATTGACTATCATCACATTTCTTATCGGAATGAGTGAAATGCGTTTTTGCATCTTCAACTGTGAATACATTTTAAACGAGTTGATAAAACCTCCAAAAAAATTAGTGTGCTGATTTTAGAAAAGAAAGAGCCCTAAAATGATGTAACACTCGACCCATGTTCCCTATTTAAAATATAACGGTTGTTATCACCACCCTTAAGTAGTTGATGTGACAAAGTTGAGTGTTATGTCAAAACATGTCCCCCTCAATATCAAAATTGAAGTGTTTCAGCGTTTCTTAAAAAAATTCTCTGAACGCAAATCGGTATGTTTCGTTTTTAATGCGCCACCCCAAATATATATATATATATATATATATATATATATATATATATATATATATATATATATATATATATATATATATATATATATATGTATGTATCACGCAGATAACTCAACAAATAATAGGCCCATTTTGATCAATTTTGGCATGCACCTTCCTTTTGTAAGTGGCTTGGATAAGTTCGTTAGCCAGGAAAATCAGACAGGTTTTCCGGAAAATTTTTGAGTTTTCTTAAAAAAAAATTATCCCAAAAAATAAAAAAACTATGTAACTAAATTTGGTAGGTAGATTGACGATATAAAAGGTAAATTATACACCAAAATTTATATTTCTGTTACAAGAAAAAACAGTTGTAAAAAATATTTGGTGTCATATCATTTCTATGAAAATTCACTACCATAACGCACTGGCTGAGTCCAGATTTTTCTTTATATGCTGTTAATATTTACTCGTGTAAAAATTTCAAAAATCTTATCTTGGTTTTAAATATGTATAAATTAAGGAAAATCACTTTAAGCGTAACAACTTTAACACCCTGTATCTCAGTATCACGACCTCAAAATGAAAAATGTTATACGAACTACCCCCCACCTATTTTTTTCAAGGGCAACTTACAATATTGGTAAACTCGTTCTTTGCTTTTGTTGTTCACTATCAGTTGTATGTTAGGGTTTGGGGTTTTTGGGGAAAACGAGGAATTTCGCTTTGCTTGGATTCACATTTAAACCGTATCGAAAACTGACGTCATGTATTTTTGTTCTATTCTTTGTAATTCGTTTGCATTTACGGCTAACAACACCATGACGTCTGCGTACCTTATGTTTGAAACAGTTATCCCGTTAACTGGCACTCCAGCTCTTTCCTCGTGCAATACCTCTCTCATGATAGGTTCTGACTAAAGATTAAATAATAAGGGAGAAAGAACACATCTCTGTCGTACTCTGCGTCTGATCTCTATATTTCCGTATGTACATTGTCTATTCTAATGTTTGCTTTGTGGTTGTAGTATAAGTTTTCTATAATTGTTATGCTTTTTGGTTGTAGTATATGTTTTCTATAATTGTTATATCTTGAGTCTAATTGTTTTTCTCTTAGGATTTCTATGAGTTGGTCATATCGGACTCTGTCTAATGCCTTTTCGTAGTCCACTAAGCAAGGGTATACATCCAGTTGAGGCCCAAACAACGCTAGGTTAGTACGTTTACAACAAAAAGTCCCTCTCGTGCACCACCCCGTTACGAAACCCGACCTGAGAGTTACTTATGTCGTCGTCTAGCTTTCTGTATATCCGGTTATGTATGACTTCCAAGAACACTTTTAGTGTTGTTTTTTTCTCACTGAGGGCTCATCCGCGGCCTTGCGGTCCCGATAGCACTGCAACCTTTGGCTTATTGTGCACACACTTTTAGTGTGTGGCTCATTAAGCTTATGGTCACCTGACCTTTACATTTTTTCGCATTGTTCTTCTTTAGCATTGCCACAAATGTGGATGATTAACCATTCTCTCGGTATAACTGTTTTGTAGATCATATTGAAGAGTTATGCAAGTATTTATATGTTGTTTTCTTTGAGGTTTCTTACGTTTTTTAGTACGTATGTTACTTCTTCATTTATTATCTCTGGGCTATCTGTTTCTACATTCTCCACTTACTGACTTTTGTTTCGATCATCTTGAACCAGTCTTTCAGTATATTTCTTCCATGTTCTGAGTTTGCCTTTTAGGTCTAGAATCACATTTCCATTCTCATGCATCAGTATGCTGTTCTGTTTCCTTCTGAAGCCTCCGGTCATTTCTTTGACCCTCTTATGTATGTTAAAAGAGTCGTGTATCTTTTCAAGCCTTTGAATTTCATTACACTTCTCGTTCAAGTTGTCTAGGAGAAGCTTCTATGTCCTGCTGATGTGAGAGTACTCGGTCATCAATGCGCGTAGTATCTCTTTAGAGCCCTGTTTGAGAGGGTTATACGTTATACGATCTTGATTATTCTCGAAACCTTCTAAATATTTTGTAAGTTAGGCTTGTTCATAGAATCTATATGCCAAATGTGAGTTTCAGCCCGAGATAACCCAAAACAGTATGCTTCTAACTATCTGGGGTAATAAAACTTAAGCTGTTTGTGGTTATAGAAAGCATTTCGGTGGCCAATAGTAATCGCCAATCATTTTCTGTATCGCTCTGCACATTGGTATTATCTGGCTGATTAGGTAGATATTTTGAGTAAAGACATAAAGGTTTAAATATTTTCGGTTATTTTAGCCGGGCAAGCCAGTATCTTTCGTCTCCTGCTTAATATTTGGATTGTTTCACGCGGGGTGGCCAAATCAGACCCATGACAGGTGTTGGTATATATGGGTCTTTAGATCTATAGTCTACTGTAGTATTGAGAGTATCCCCTTTAATAAATATCAGTGGTTTATGTAGACCGATGATAAAGAAACAAAATTATATACAATATAAGAAGATGTGGGTGTTGTAGGGCCCGTCGATCCTGGCTCCTGATTGGCTTGACGTCACAGGTAGGTAGGAGTGGAGATATAGTGGTGAGGGTAAAGATAGCGCATGCGCGACGACAGTTGTCATTTGACAGCTGACGTGTGTCTGGTGACCGTTGACAGCTGACATTTGACAGCTGATATGTGACATTTGACATATGTCAGGTGACATTTGACATTTGACATTTGACATGGGATATATGACATTTGACATATGAAATATGACATTTGGCATTGTTATATTTGACATATGACATATGACATTTAACATTTGACGTATGGCATTTGACATATGGCATATGACATATGACATATGGCATATGACATATGGCATTTGACATATGACATTTGATATATGGAATATGATATTTGACATATCACATTTGACATATGACATTTGAAATTTGAAATGTGACAGTTGACATTTGACATGGGATATGACATTTCACATATGACATATGACATTTGACATTGTTACATTTGACATATGACATTTGACATTTGACATATGATATTTGACATATGACATGTGACATATGACATATGACATTTGACCTATGACATTTGACATATGACATTAGACATTAGACATTAGACATTAGACATTTGACACTTGACATATGATATCTGAATATGACATATGACATTTGACATATCTGACAGTTGACAGTTAGGTGCCCAACCACTGACAGCTGCCGGGTAGGTTTCCCAGCCCACTTGGTGTTAGTTCGTGACTTTACACGCGTAGCTTATAGGTGGCACTGCAAGTGGATATCTTTTTGTGTGTCGGCAGGTAAATGTTGAAATTTGAATCAATAATATTTAATGTATCTTTTAAAAACCACAGGTATTAAACTGGGTTTGAACCGTGGCGCTTTAGAGTGTCAGGCGGTAGCCTACACCACTGAACCACCGCGGTTTGTTGACGGGCAGTCTTTAGTGGCTCTATATATGCCCGAAGTCGGAAACCTGCAGCAGCAGTAAGTAGACGGTGCGGCGAGAGGGTTCCGGTTATCTCTGGTATAGGCGAGTTATTTATGTGTTCTAGGTCAATAATTCGTGAACCACAACATCAGCTGTTTTGTGTGGAAACGTATAATAAATTGTAATGTTATATAAAATCAGGGACCAAAAAATTATATATATATGAGTTTGCCCATACATATCACACATTCTTTTAAATGCATACAAAAACCAACACCTTTTATTATAACGTAGTTATCTCTTCTTAAAATATAAATCTCACAGTAACTGTTACATATGTTTCGTGTTAAATATAATAAACTAATACATATACTGCTTGAGACAAGTTCTCTGATTTAAAATATCATTATAATTTTTGTATACGTTTTCACATAAAACAGACGATGTGTAGTTTACGAACTATTGACCAAGAACACATAAATAACATGCCTATATCCTGCTAAATGATTAACTCGCACACATAGAATATTAAGATTCAGATAACTGGAGCCTTTTCGCCGAGCCGTCTACTTGCTGCTGGTACTGTATGCATCCGACGTCGGTCATATATAGACACACTTAAGCCTGTCCGTCAACAAACCGCGGTGCTTCAATGATGTAGGCTACCGCCTGACACTCTAAAGCGCCACAGTTCAAATCCAGCCTAATACATTTGTTCTTTTAAAAGATACATTCATCATCATCATCAATCAGCCCTCTGCGTCCACTGCTGGACATAGGCCTCCCCTAGTTGAGTCAATTCTTGTCTGTCTTGAGCGCTACGAATCCAGTTTTTTGTAATTTTTGTAATGTCGTCTGTCCAGCGATTTGGTGGCCTTCCTCTGTCTCTTTTATCGGATCTGGGTCTTTATTCAAGTAATCGTTTTGTCCACCTGTCATCTTGCATGCGAGCCACATGTCCTGTCCACTTCCATTTGAGTTTTCCCACATGTACGACCACATCAGTCACTCCTGTTCTTCTGCGTAATTCTTCATTTCTAATGTGGTCACGTAACGAAACGCCAAGCATCGACCTCTCTATTTGGCGCTGTGATACTTTTAGTTTCTTAGCAGAAGCGTTGGGGTTTCGGCGCCGTAGGTCATAACCGGCAGAACACATTGGTTGAAAACTTTTCTTTTCAAGCATACTGGAAGGTCTCCTCTAAAAACGTCTCGAAGTTTGCCGTAAGCCGCCCAGGAGAGTATAACTATCCTGTTTATCTCGCATGTTTGGTTGGCTTTGAATATGCTTATCTCGTGGCCCAAATATGTGTATTTATCTACCCATTCCACCTCAGAGTTTTTAATAATCAGGTTGTTACTAGGGACGAGGTTTGTCATAAATTTTATTTTTTCGATGTTCATTTTTAGACCTACTGTTGCACAGACCTCCTGAAGTTCCTGTAGCATCACTCTTATATCTTCCAAGTTGTCAGCCGGTAAGACAATGTCGTCTGCAAACCGTAAGTTTGACAGACTTTGACCGTATATTCTTAGACCTTTCTGGTCCCAATCTAGCTTCTTGAACACATATTCCAGGACGGTGATAAACAGTTTTGGAGACATCGTATCTCCCTGGCGTACTCCTCTCCCAATTTTTATAGGATTCGTGTTTTCATGTAGTTTTACCACAAGAGTAGCATTTTTATATATATTGTAAATCAGTTTGGTGTAGCGATAGTCAATACGGCATGCTTCTAGGGACTGCAACACTGCGTCCAGCTCCACAGTGTCGAAAGCCTTATGGAAATCCACAAAAGCAAGGACAATAGGTCTGCCATATTCGATGGTCTTTTCAATCACCGTTTTGACGCTCTGGAGATGATTATTGGTTCCAAACCCACTTCGAAAACCAGCTTGTTTCACTGGCTGGACGAAGTCCAACTTCTTTTCAAGTCGTGTGGTAATTATTCTAGTAAATAATTTGTAGAGGTGGCTAAGTAGTCTTATCGACCTGTAATTTTCTAGGTTCGAGATGTCTCCTTTCTTGTGGACCAGTATTACGATGGTGTTGTGTCACTTTTCTGGTATCGTACTATTGAAGAGACAAAGGTTGAAAAGAGATTTGATATTTTGAAGCAAGCAAGGACCACGAATCTTTATCGCATCGGAAACCACGCAGTCTTCTACGGGTGATTTTTGATTTTTCATCTTTTTCAGGGCTAGTGTAATCTCATATAATGATATTTCCATTAGTATTTCCGAGCCTTGGTTAACCACACCTTTCTTATGGGTTAGTATGTCAGATTCTGGATGTAGACTTATATCACTTTGGCTTTTATATAGCATTCCATAAAAGTCTTCCACTATATTGAGAATATCTTTCCTGTTTGTTGATGTGTGCCCTTGTGCATTTTTAAGTTATTATATTTGTCTCTTTCCATTGTCAAGCTTTCTACGTAGAACTTTCATACACTTGTTCTCTATGGTATCTTTAACTTGGTTGTGTCTAAAAGCTCTTACGTTGCGTCGGATGCCTTTTGAAATTTGTTTATTTATTTCTCTTAATTCTTCTTCAGACGCATAGCTCTTTGACCTCATATCCCTTCTTTTTTTCTATGAGCAGTTTGGTCTCCCTGCTTAGTTTTTCTTCCTTTTGATTTGTTGAGCAGTGCCGACTTTGGGCTTCAGTTATTGTGGTTGTGATGATATTATTCAGTTTGTTGATGTCGTTACCAATGGTGTGTTCTATTTCAGCCTTGGTTAATTTAGTGGTGATCCATTGTTTAAAGCTATTTACATCGGCTGGAATTATTAGTAAATTTGATTTATTGCTCTTTTGGATCATTTTTTGTCGTTCTTTGCCAATGTCAATAGCTACTTTTGCTCGAACAAGCCTGTGGTCGCTCCCAGTAGCAAACCTATTTAGGATAGTCACGTCTTTTATTATGTGTTTTTTATCTGTGATGATAATTTCTATTTCGTTTCTTGTTTTCCCATCGGAGCTTTTCCACGTCCATCTTCTATTTGGTTGTTTTGTAGAAAAATTTAACCATCTGAAACAGATTATTTTGTAGTAGAAAGCTGAGCAGCGTTTCTCCTCGATCATTTCTACCTTCTAAGCCAAAGTCTCCAATTTCTTTCTCACTTTGATTCATTTTTCTGCCTATTTTGGCATTGAAATCACCGCATATTAGAGGAAAGTGCTCTGGGTCTTCGTTTAGAGCAGTGTTAATGTCCTCATAGAACAGGTCTATCTCCTCATCGTCATGATCCATTGTAGGGGCGTATATTTGATACATTAAATATTATTAATTCAAATTTAAACTATCACCCGTCGACACACAAAGCGCTATCCACTTAGAGTGCTCCGCGTGTCAGGTCACGAACTAACACCAAGTGGGAAGGGAAACCTGACTATCATCTGTCAGGTGTTGGGCAACTAATTGTTATTGTCAGATATGTCATATGTTAACTGTCACCTGTCATACGTCAAATATCACATGTAATCTGTCAAATGTCACCTGTCAAATGCCAATTGTCACCTGTCAGTTGTCAAATGCTCACTTTCTTCTATCATGGCGTCACGCGCATGCGCCATCTTTACACACACCACTCTATCCTCACTATTACCTACCTGCGACGTCAAGCCAACCAGGAGCCAGCATCGGCGGGCCATGCAGCACCCAAATCTACTAATATACAATAGAACGCCTTTTTCTAAAGTATGGACTGAACATAAAATAAGACTAGAACATTGTGAGATATACAACAGGCTCGCCATCTCAGTGAGAAACCAGGTGGTATGTTGTAAAGACAGCTCCAATTAACACAAAATGATATAAATAAAGACTGTGTACAACCAACCAACAATTTTTCTAAATTGTCAGCAGCGGCCCATTTCTCCCCTAATATCAGAACAATGTAAAACTGTTTATTTCTGAATAAAAACTGAGAAGTACCAGTATTTTACTTCCCCTCATACAATTTCCTTTTCTTTGTGTTCTGATACAAATATCACTTGCTTTTGTCATTCATTTGACAAAACTTAGTTAGAAATATTAATAAGGGAATAAGTTGAAAATGAAACGTTTTATGCATTTTTTTTATGTAAACATAGAACATTCAGTTACATTGTCGACATTTATCAAATTAATTATGATAGTTTTATAATGCATTCGTCCTTGTTACATATAGCCACGTACATAAATGAAATACTAAATGGATACTTCAAGTGTAAAGAACGCCTATCGCGTTATGAAACACGTGATGTTTCATGACATAAGCCTATAAAAATGAGAACAGAGCCCATGCTTATAATATTTTATTTGAATTTGTAACTTTAATGAGGGCCATGAACTGATTGGAATACTTATCGTCGCATTGAATTTCTGTGGCATTATAATAATAGGGCGCGGCAGTTTTTAAAATTGAACCTGACCTTTAGGTATACTTTGCTTTATAGAAAAAGCTCGACAAGTAATGTAAATTAAAAGAGGTAGGTGAATTTATAGGAGTCGTCCGGTTAAAATTAGGTCACCTATTCATCAGGTTGGGTCTCTTTTATGGTGATTGAACATTTTTCTAGCGAATTCTTGTAAATCTTGTTATTCCATTTAGTGAATTGAATCTGCTATGCTCAGTTTACTCTAAAATTTAATCTCTTTTAATCTAGTAAATAAAGATACCATTTTTTGCCGCAGACAGAGCAATATTTTAATTTAAAAAAAGACCTGGAGGCAGCAAGTGCGTTATGGTAGTGAATTTTCATAGAAATGATCTGGCACAAAATATTTTATTATAACTTTTTTTTCTTGTAACATAGAAATCCAAATTTTGGTGTATAGTTTACTTTTTATATCGTAAACCTACCTACCAAATTTGGTTATCATTTCTTTTTGATTTTTTGAGCTAAACATTTTTTTCGATTGAAAACTCAAAATTTTTCCGGAAAACCCTCCGATTTTCCTCATTAACGAACTAATCCAATACATTTACAAAAAGGAGGTACGTGCCAAATTTTTTCAAAATCGGCTCAAAAAAATTTCGAATGAAAACTCAAATTTTTTCCGGAAAACCTCGTCCGAGTTTCCTGATTAACGAACTTATCCAAGCCATTTACAAAAGAAAAGTATGTGCCAAATTTTATTTAAATCGGCCTACTATTTTTTGAGATAAAAATTTTTTTCGAATGAAAACCTAAAATTTTTCCGGAAAACCTTCTCAGATTTTCCTGACTAACGACCTTTTCCAAGCTATTTAGAAAAGGAAGTTACATGCCAAATTTTATCAAAATGGGTCCATTATTTTTTGAGTTATCGGTGTGATACATATATATATATATATATATATATATATATATATATATATATATATATATATATATATATATATATATATATATATATATATATAAACATATAAAAATTGAAACTGACCCCGGATATGGGTTCTAGGGGTCCTATTTCGCGCTCAGTTGCAAAAATTTTTTCAAAATTCAAAAGTCGGAATCTCCCCATTAGTGAATTTTTTCTACGAAAATTACTAAAAAGCATAGAAGCTTATTCCAAATAGATCAAATATCACATCTAGAAGTTTCCCTAAAAAAGTTGATTAAATTATAGCAACGTGTCTTTACCTCACTTTTCTATGAAGCTGAAGATTTAAGATTTGGTATATGTAGGTCCTGGAGTCCATTCTGGTATAATGACAAAAGTGTTGCAGAAGACATTTTATTTTTTCCCCGCAAACCTGATCCAACCACGCTATTTACATAAGAAAGGTACCTGCCAAATTATCGATGTTATCGGTTTCTTGTATTTTAGTAGCTTGAATCATTTGGTCCAAGGTAAATCGATAGAACCTGTTATCCTAAAAAAATCTTTGACTTTCGTTTAGGTTATCTGTTGTTTCTGTTTTGTTGTTTGCGTAAATCACGTTTAAGAACGCTTGGATGGCCAGCCAACAAACCTTAAGCTAAGAGAAAATTGAGATATTCAAATTTGAAGCATTAAATGAAAGGTAGCTATCATAACGCACTTGCCCCAATTTTTTTACAAACATGCATTGTATATCGATGAAAAATGTAAAAATGCAATAATATAAGGTGTGTTCGATGAAAAAAAAAAGTTGTTTCACAAACGACTAATGGGCTACCCTGTGATTTCAAAAATAATTTTATAAGAGACAGATCAAGACCCCATAATTAACGTAAACAATTTTTTGTCGTATCTTACAAAATAATAACGGATATATTGAGCTTTGCCGTGAAAATGCGTCACCCTGTATATATAAAAATAGCTTAGAACTAAAACTATCCCCATATATGAGTTATAGGGGGCCTGGATTCCGCTTATTTCTTCAAAATCTTTTCAAAATTTTTTTACGGAAATTCCCTAAAAATTATAGACCATAAAATGATAAACTCGGTAACTAAAACTACTGTCAAAACATCAGAGAAAGGATCTATTTAAAATGAATTTTCGGAAAATATTTTAGTACAACGAAAGACAATGACGGTTGAAGCTAAAACTTTGGGGTTTGTAAAATGCTCTTCGTGCTACATTTTTTCTACGTAATCTGTATTCCTTACAGGTTCTTTGCCTAAGTGTTGGCAATTTTGACGTTTAAAATCATGACTTTGACGTTTCAAGAGGAAACTACCGATTTTTTAAATGCCTATAACTTTTTTCCTGGCTAACGAACTTATCCAAGCCAGTTGCAAAAGGGAGGGATTTACCAAATTTAATTAAAATCTGCAATTAGTGTTTGAGTTTTCGGTGTTATACATATATATATATATATATATATATATATATATATATATATATATATATATATATATATATATATATATATATATATACGGATTCCCTAGACGAAAATTTTATGACTTTTCTTATAACATTTTCCTTTTGGGGGCCCCGTTTTCGAAATACAGACTGCTGAAATTGAACTTAAAAAAGAATTTTTCATTTCTAATTTTTATGTTTTTGAAGTTATTTTGCACGTAGTCTTGTTTTGGAACTAGACCCCATCTGTGTAGATGAGGAGAGTAAAATAAAATCCCAAGGGGGCTACAGGGGGGGGGGGGGGTGGAACAAGTATTGACCCTCTAAACTTTAATGTGCGCACGCCAATGGTTTCAAAACAAATGGCTTTTGTTTGACAAAATAATTTTATAACTTTTGTTTCTCTAGTTGAATTTTGATAAAACGACTAGTTTATGAGTAGTTGTAAGTTGTATTGTCGGACCCAAACAGGTGAGAAAGAACCTACGAAACGTTATCTCCATGACATATAAAGCGGGCTCCACATTCGCGGCGCGTAATATGGGTGCATATTACTAATTACAAATTTATCCTACCTAACAACGCTGTGAAAAGCGGTTGCAAAAAGTATAAAAACATTTGTAAGACCACAGAAACGAAGTATCACGTCTGTATTGACATAGAGCTCCCATAATAATCTGATTGTGATTTATAAGATGACGACATTATTGTAGACCTCAGTGTCTAAAATAACATTCAAGGAAATTACAGATTCTGTATCTCCAAGGCACTGCTGATTTGCGTATTTTACGCACCCCTTAGTATGCTAATCAGTTGATTTTGCCGGGGACAATAAATTTAATTCCCCAAGTAAATTATAATGAATTATTTAGAGCTCCGTGAACGATCACAACAATTTATCAAACATTCCGCAGTGTTTAATGGATGGCTTGTTACAATTCTAGTGGCCCAAGTTAATTATTCGAATTCTTCCCTTTACTGACTTTATTTATTCCAAGTCGTGATAAATTTGTAGTGTCATTCTCATTTATTTTCTATGCCTTGTGTTAAAACACTAAGTAACTACCACGTCAGTAAATTAAAAGCAGTTTAGTCAATATTTTTATTCAATTTTCATACAAAGACTTCACATCGCTCAAAAGAAGTAAAACTTGTCCTCAAGGGGAAGACTTCTAGGCTAATATTCAACATCGCAACGCCAACCCTAAGGTGTTGGTTACGATCCACCTCTAAAATTTAAAAAAGCAAGTGGGGGTCAAGTAGCACATCATTTTAGAGCTGGAGCTGGACGCTAACTTGGTTAGTGAAACGATCGTCAGGTCTTTGGAATATGTTTTGTGGTGATTTGGGTTCTCCAACTGTACTTATCAGTGCTTATCACATGTTCCAGTTTTCACATAGTAAAGAGTTCCGTACTAAGAAGAAGAACTCATAAAAGGGGTTAGCCTCTGTTTATATACGGGCCGGCCACTTTAAAACGAAACAGCACATTTCATGATATTGTTGAAAATCGCTCAAATAACTAAAACTTGTCCTCAAGGGGAATACTTTTAGGCAAATATTCAACATGGCAACGCCAACCCTTAGGTATTGGTTGCGATCTACCCCTAACATCTTAAAAAGCAAGTGGGGTTTAAGTAGCACATCATTGTTGCCTATACCCAGTCGTCTGTTGTCCGTGTTATGTTACTCTGTAGTAAATGTACATAATTGTTTCATTCGTTTTGTTATTATCACTATTATTATTATTATCGACTTTAGCCTGAAGAGCTTTCACACTCCTTCAACGAGGAACAATCACCCATCCCCGGTGTCTCATATACCAAAGGGACTGAGCTCAGATGGAGCCCTTTCCAAGCTATCGGGCCCTGAACGACAACGCAATACATCCTCATTTCCCAGGAATCTCCGCCGGCCGTGGGCAGTTGCAAGTATTAACGCCTTCTGCATAACCTTATAAAGATGCTCTCCAAAGTCCAGTCTCTTAATGTTCTCTCGAAGATTCTTAGGAACCATACCAGTTGACGACATGACCATTAAAATCACTCGCACACTATCTGCCCTCCACTGTCTCTTTACTTGTATCTCGAGGTCTCTGTACTTAATAATCTTCTCGCTATACTTTATCTATAGATTAGTAATATTTGGAATGGCGACATCAATCAGCGTCACATGGTTGCAGGAGTTATCCACTATTATTATATCTGGCTTGTTGTGGACAACTCGTTGATCTGCGAGTACGGTCAGATCCCAGTACAATCTGTATCCTGAGTTCTCTAGAACATACTCAGGAGTGTATCTATTGTAGGGCAACTTACTAAGATTTAAAAGTCCTAGTTTCAGAGCCAGTTCTTGATAAAGTATTTTAGCAACTGCGTCGTGCCTCTCTTTATACTATGATGCAGCAAACGCCTGACATCCTCCGGTGACGTGTTGGATAGTCTCTGATGACTGACACCCAAATCTAAATTTGCCATCTTGGACCAAATTATCTCCAACTATATACGTCAGGTAGTTTCTTGTTGAAATGACCTCATCTTGTATGGCCAGCAAAAACCGCTCTGTCTCTAAAAACATCTGTCCGGCTACCATCCAGTAGTTCGACGCCAATTTGTTGACATGTGTCTGGGAGATCTCATTCAGATGTCGCCCATGGAGAGGCTTCTGAATCCAACATTGCAGCTTGTCCTGATCAGTCCGATGGTGTCTTTCTATTTCACTTTCTTTTAATTGTAGCGGTGTTGAATCATCTGCCTCGCATATGACACGGTGTAGTTCAGAAGTAAGCGCCTGCTGATGGAAATATGTACGCAGGTTCACTATCTGCTGGTCCAACTGTTTACCAATATCCAACACTCCTCTTTCACCTTGGTGTCTGGGTAGGGCTACTCGCTCGATAGCACTACGGGGGTGATGCTTTTTGGATTTCGTTAGGAGTGCACGCACCTTCCGTTATAGATTTTCTATGTCCGTTTTACTCCAGTTCACATTCCCAAATGAGTAGCTAAGTGCAGAACATGCATATGTATTCAGAGATTTAGTCAGGTTCTTGCTGTTAACATGTGATCGCATGACCTGCTTTACTCATTTTGTAAACTCATTTGTCAGATCGTTCTTCATTACCGAGTGGTTTATTTTCCTCGCTTGCTGTATTCCCATATATTTTTACATCCATCGAGGCAATTTGCTGGCCGTTCTGCATTTCATATACACCTGGTTGTATTTTCCTTCTGACTACACATAAGGTTATTATTGTTATTATTATTATTATTATTATTATTATTATTATTATTATTATTATTATTATTATTATTATTGTTGTTATTATTATTATTATTATTATTATTATTATTATTATTATTATTATTATTATTATTATTATTATTATTATTATTATTATTATTATTATTATTATTAGCAAATATTTGTCGTAAGGGATAATAGTTTCCAGGTTATTGATGCTAAGGCCAGAGTGGCACTTTTTTGTACTTAACATTGTTTAGTAGTTTCTCTTTCTGTTAAAATTAACGGGCTATGTTTAAATCACCCGTACGCATTTGTTATTTTTAGAGTAGCGATTTGAGAAATTATAATTAAATTTTGTTTTATAATTACACGTGTAAAAATTAAATAGAGGGACCACCAACACAAAAATGACATTAGCATTACCAACACGTATAAAGTACAATTATATTTTTATAGTCACATATACTTTTTCCGACCCGCATTTTATACATTATTAAGTTCATGGTGCTAGGTTTGTAGCAAATTTCTAAACATAATTTTCACAAGAGCACAATGCTGCGACATACGTACACGCGAGTATGTATGTGATAATGTACCATAATTTCCATTCGTCATTGCGAATGAGTTTTTTCCGTCAAATAATCGTCCTTTTAACACATTTGGCATTTCTACGTCACCGGAGGACCGCACATGTTGTGTACATTCCGTGATCTGAGTTTCTATTCACTGCTACCAACATTGAAGTACACTCGGCTCTACCTAGTTTGTCAATTGAGTTTGTATAATAATTGTACATGTTTGAATTTCGTTTAAAGTCGGTATGTGTTCAAACATCTCCAGAAATATGTCAAACCGTCTAGTATCGTCATGAAGACATAAAATGTACTCTAGCGAAATCAGCGTAACGCAGCGATTCTCAACCTTGGGGCCCGCCCCGCCAAGGGCCGTGATCAACCTACATGGAAGGCACGAGCACATTTAAATATATATATATATATATATATATATATATATATATATATATATATATATATATATATATATATATATATATATATATATCATTAAAAAGTCTGGACGCAGCAGGTAAGATATACAGTGTCCCGCGTAGACAATCCATTAGCCGTTTCTAGAGTACGGCTCACAATGAGGAAGTTGCATATAATTTACTTTTGATGAAAAACGTATTTAAAATACAGCAAAATAGTCTAAAAATATATGTCTACAAGTAAAACCCCCTTAAAGTGAACCACTAATTAGTAATTATTTATTGAAATATTGAATATAATTCAAAAAGACAGAGTGGGCGAAAACGCGATCTGATTGGTGAAGAGGTTTGTGTCGTCACGATCCGGTACATCTGCGTAATACCGTTGTGTTTGCATCGAATTCTGAGCAGTTTTATCATAATTTCAAGTAGTTTTGGTGTTAAGTGTATAATATAGGTTCAAAGGTAGTAAGTTGTGTTTAATCTAGTTTAGTGCGTGACTGTGTGATGGCTTCAGCAGATTCAGAATCACAATACGAGAATGCGAAAGACATAACAGTGCCTGGATATAAATATTATAAGTGCTATATAGTGCCCAAATGTACTTCCACAACAATAACTACCCCCAACAAATTATTCTTTAATGTACCTAAGGATGAGAAAATTAGGAAGAAATGGTGTATATTTTTCTTGTAAATTATTTGAATGGACAACATTTTGAGGTTATGCTTTTATTTACATTATAAATTACTACATAAAATTCAACAAAGATATTTACAGGATAAAATAAGGTTCATATCAGACACATACCTCCCAGCTTTCGCTTCTTTTAGCTCAGCACCCATGAAATTCGGGTTGTTTTCTAAAAACGCAAACATTGGTAGTACATCAATTTTTGGTAAATTATCAGATTGTCCTTGGACAAATCCAACTTCTGTAGCCATACTATAAGACTGTACAGTTTTTAAAATAATTAATACGAGTATATAGATATTAACAATAATATAAGTTGATAATAACTATCTGGCACACGTACGTCGCATAAACAATAATGGTGAGATGGGGATCTCTGTGTGAGTAAGCGAGACTAGTTTGGCCGATTCCAAATCGTGACGTCACAGTAGGCTGTCTTTGTTTACGGCTGCGTTTTGGAGCGGAGAGAATTATTTTGTTTTTCTATATTTTTTTACATTGGTTAAAAATTTTAATTTTATATGGCAATTGTTTTTATACAATGTCGGGAATTGAATAAGATGATAATAAAAAAATGTGCAAATTTCTCATTGAGTTTGTATAATAATTGTACATGTTTGAATTTCATTTAGAGTCGGTATCTGTTCAAACATCTCCAGAAATATGGCAAATCGTCTAGTATCGTCATGAAGACATAAAATTTACTCTAGCGAAATCAGCGTAATGCTGCGATTCTCAACCTTGGGGCCCGCCCCGCCGAAGGCCGTGATCAACCTTCATGGAAGGCACTAGCATATTGAAAAAAAAAATATATTGTTAAAAAGTCTGGACGCAGTAGGTAAGATATACAGGTGTCCCGCGTAGATACTACATTAGCCGTTTCTAGAGTATGGCTCACAATTGAATTCTGACAATTCACGCTCGTGGGTTTCTCAAAATTTCCATTTTACTGAAAATATTGACGTTATTATGGGACTTTCGGTTATACCGGAAGTAGACGTCAACTTTCTTATTTCAAATTGAAGACGGTGTTTGTTAAGGAGCGGAGGATAATTAGGTAGTAACTTGTAGAACTAGGCTAATTTTGACATAGTAACGATGTAATAAACTTTAATAAACAAAATAAACTTCAACAATTTTTACAACTAATTTAACCGAATGAATTTAAAACCGAAATCGTTACATACGACTCTCCGTAAACCCGGCGAAGACGTAGATGGTGCTATTTGCCAAGAAGAGGAAGGTAGAGGGGTTCAGGGCGCCCGTGATGTTTGGAAAACCTTTAGCTTTAGTGCGGGAGGTCAAATATCTGGGGGTGATCCTGGACCCGAAACTAACATGGGGGTCGCAAATAGAACGAGTAGTGAGGAATGGAGTAGCGACCCTTTGGCAGCTGCGACGTGTGAGAGGGAGGACCTGGGGACTTAATCCTCGGATCCTTCATTGGATCTACGCTGCGATCGTCAGGCCGAGAATCCTCTATGGGGCGTTGGTCTGGTGGTGCGGTGTGAACCAAATTACCAGCAGGAAGCTGGCCAAACTCCAAAGGCTAGCACTCCTGGGTATCACAGGCGCTATGAGGACGACACCCTCACCCGCGCTAGAGGTCCTGTTGATGCTGCCACCGCTTCCCATCTGTATCAGAAGGGAGGCTATGGTGTCGCATTTTAGAATGCGAGACTCAGGAAACTGGTGCGGAGAGGGAGCAGTAATAGGGCATGCAAGAGTCGCCAAGGAGGTGGAAAAGGAAATTCCGATTTTCGCCATAAAGGTGCGGGATGCCGAGGACGATATTAGGTTGACTAGGCCATACACCCTCAGGATCCCCGGTAGGGATCAGTGGGGGAAAAATGAGGTTGCATTCCAGCCCACAAGCCTGGTCTGTTTCATCGACGGATCGCGGCTGGAGGACCAACAATCCTCCGGGGCAGGAATATACTTCGAGCCAGAACGAAGGAGGTGCAACTGGTGTGGGTTCCGGGACAATGTGGCGTGGCGGGGAATGAAGTGGCGAATAGACTCGCAAGACTCGGTTCCCGGCGGCCGTTCTGTGGCCTGGAGCTTGCGATAGGCATAAGCAGGAAGACAGTCTCTGTCGCCTTAGACAGGTGGACCGAGGAAGCAATGGAGAGGTACTGGGGGTCGGTTGGTGGCTGCAGGCAGGCGAGGGACTTAGTGGAGGGGCCGGACAGAGATAAAGCTGTCTGGCTACTCGGAAGGAGTCGGCCTACGCTTCGCCGCATCCTTGGGGTGCTGACAGGCTACTGCGCCCTTAGAAGACACCTCACATTGATAGGCGTAGAGAGGGATCCCATTTGCCAGGAATGCGGCGAGGATGAAGAAACGTCATACCACTACCTGTGTGAATTCGAGGCTTTTGGGAGTCTTCGAGCAGAATTGTTCGGATCGAGGACTCTGCAGAGGAATCAGGTAAGTACCGTCCAATTGAAGACCGTCACGGCCTGCATCTCGAGGTCGAGGCGGTTTGGCGACAGAACCGAGGAAGAGTAGAGCATGATTGCTAGGTTGCTGGGGTTGGCAAAAAGGGCCCATTGTGGCCTACTTGCTTGGCGTTGGCCTCCCCACCACTGCTACTACTACTACTACTATAACCTTGCTTGGTCTACATAATCTATAAATTGCAAACCTCAGCAGTCAGCATTCCTTGTACTGTACGCTGCAATTCCAACTTGTTTATTATCAAGATAAATATGTAATATTATTTCAGTGCCAATGTTTATGATAGATCTGTGACCTACTACTTCATGAAATATTACATTAATTGTTGTAGCGACTTTTCCTATAACTAATTTTTAATTATAAATTGAATGACATTAAAAAATATATTTTCACGATTAGGAATGCCCTCTTAGATAGTTTTCTGTTCTATGAACAGTGTTTTTTGTTACGGATCTAGATTGCTCGTCAAATTTTATGGTAGGTTTCACTAATATATTATGTCATTTTTCTCAACCATTTTCGAGATAATTGACTTTAGTAAATCGCAACTATTTTGTGGAATTTTAGAATTTGCACTCTAAAATTTCAACTCTTCAAGTTGAAAAATAAGAGAGATACAGGTGCGTAAATGTGACAATGTTTTTTAAGAAAAGTTTGAAAAGGGTCGTTTCTTCAAAATTTTCTTAAAAAACATTGTCACATTTACACACCTGTATCTCTCTTATTTTTCAACCTGAAGAGTTGAAATTTTAAAATGCAAATTCTAGAAAGCCACAAAATAGTTGGAATTTAATTAAACTAGTACAAGTTAGACAGGGTGTCCGAAATAGACCGGTCAATCGTGACAATTTTTTCGTAAGTGGCTTGGATAATTTTGTTAGCCAGAAAAATCCGACCAGGTTTTCCGGGAAAATTTGGAGTTTTCTTTAGGAATTTTTTTTATCTAAGAGAATAATAAATTTACTATAACCAAATTTGATACGCCTGTTTATATTATAAAAAATAATCTATATATCAAAATTGAGATCTCCATGTTACAAGAAAAAAAGTTCAAGCATTTAATTTAAAAGAAAATTTTTGATGTCTGTTCATTTCTATGAAAATTCACTACAAGTGGATTATATATGCTGCGACCAGACATTTAAGCGAATTTTTCGTAAAACGAAAGAGATATGTTTCTGAGGCCTAGGGTTGAACACACTGAGACCTCACAGACGATCTCCGGCGAGATTTGGGGAGTAGGCAGATTGAGGCCCCATAATCGAGCTACAACAACCCAACCCACCTTTCTCCACCGCTCTAAGGAATAGGCAGATTGAGGCCTTAGAGTGTCCTTACATATTTCCTTTACCCACCTTTGTCCACCACTCTAAGGAGTAGACAGATTGAGGCCTTAGAGTGTCCTTACATATTGCCTTTACCTCTTGAAAATGGCTCCAAAACAGGAGCCGAAACGTCGAGTTTTTATAAATTCTGGACGCGGTTTAACCCTAGAGTCAAGTATGCCTCATATACAGTGTGGAACAGCCAAATGGAATAAATTCGATAACGGATAAATGAGGGCGTGTTGGGAAAAACGCTTGGACACGTCGATTTGTATTTTTAACTGCGCATCTTTTTCAAGAAAAAAAAATTATATAGGGTGCGTCATGTGACAGTGGCCAATACCAACTTTCTTATTTTAAATACAAGCCCCTGTATATTATAAATTTTTTGGATTCTTCAGAAAATTCTAGACATAATTCATGTACAATGTCCTATACCTATCTTCAACTGTTTCGGAAATATTAAGTATTTTCAGATTTATTACAAAAATTAACATTAAAAATAGAAAATTATTTTATTTCACAAATTCTAATGAGAAATACTGATTATTTCTTAATAATTTAAAAAAACAAAAAAAAATTAATGTCAATGTAGTAAATGTTCAAATTGCTTGCCACGAACATCTTGGCAACATGCTAATCTGGTATAGAAATGTCTTCTAACATTACTCAACATATCAGGCGTGACTGATCTAATCGCAAGCGTGATTCGTCTTTTTAAGTCATCTAAGTTGAGGGGCTTAGTTTTGTATACAATACTTTTGACATATCCCCACAAAAAGTAGTCTAATAGCGACAGATCAGGAGATCGTGCTGGCCATTCTATCGATCCGCGCCTCCCTATCCACCGATTTGGAAAAATTTGGTTCAGGTACTGCCGGACATTTATTTGGTAATGGGGCGGTGCTCCATCTTGCTGAAACCATATTTTATTGGCAGGAACTTGTGGGTTTGCTGGATCTGGATATAAGTTTGTCAAAGTTGGCACGACATTATTTTGGAGCAGTTCTAAATATTTATCCCCATTCAAGTTGCCATCAATGAAAAAGGGACCTACGATATGATTTCCAACAATTCCTGCCCAAACATTAACTTTTTCAGGATATTGCGTATGTTCCTCTCTCATCCAATGAGGATTCTCATTAGATCAATAGCGGCAATTTTGACGATTAACATGACCGTGAAGTGTAAATGTGCTCTCATCAGAAAACAAAACATCTTCTAATTGGATCACATTGTTATCTAACATTGCCATCATTTGTTCACAAAAATACGTTCTCCTATCGAAATCGTCCTCCATGAGCTCCTGAGTTGGTATCATTTTATAGGGATGCATTTTACTTTCCTTTAATGTTCGAAAAATTGCTGTGTGGCTAACGTTGAATAGTTGGGCTGCTTGTCGACCAGAAGTATGTGGGTTTTCTTGAAACTCAAGCGTAATATCCAATTTCGTATCATCACTTACTGCATTGGCAGCTACTTTTTTTATCTGTCTCACATGACCAAGCTCGCGAAACTGCTTTTCTATTTTGCTAATTGTTCCTTGGGATACAGGCGGCAAATTTGGAAATTTTTCGTGAAATAAGCGAGACACTTCCATCTGTGTCCGTGTGTTATCTCCATAACCAATCATTTGTAGAATGGTTATTTTGTGCATTTCTGTTAAATGAACCATTTTTCTGATATTATTACGTACAGTTAACGAAATTCAAACGACAATAGCACTGACACTAATCACTACTGTCATGCAGGCAGACAACAAGTTGCTAAGGCTACGAGTTTTATACGAACAGAAAGAAAACTGTTTTTGTTTTTGTTTCATTTCATATCAGTAAAAAGAAACGCAGGAATGGTTTTTGTTTACTTTCTCATTATCAAGAGCTGAATGGGAAATAAGTATTGAACGCAATGTAGCGAATTTGTGAAATAAAATAATTTTCTATTTTTAATGTTAATTTTTGTAATAAATCTGAAAATACTTAATATTTCCGAAACAGTTGAAGATAGGTATAGAACATTGTACATGAATTATGTCTAGAATTTTCTGAAGAATCCAAAAAATTAATAATATACAGGGGCTTGTATTTAAAATAAGAAAGTTGGTATTGGCCACTGTCACATGACGCACCCTATATAATTTTTTTTTCTTGAAAAAGATGCGCAGTTAAAAATACAAATCGACGTGTCCAAGCGTTTTTCCCAACACGCCCTCATTTATCCGTTATCGAATTTATTCCATTTGGCTGTTCCACACTGTATATATATATATATATATATATATATATATATATATATATATATATATATATATATATATATATATATATATATATATATATATATATATATATATATATATATATATATATATATATATATATATATGTCGTATCGATAACTCAAAAAACAATAGGCCGATTTTGATGAAATTCTGTAAGTACCTTTATTTTGTAAGTGGCTTGGATAAGTTCGTTAGCGAGGAAAATCTGGCGAGTTTTTCCGGGAAAATTTTGGGTTTTCTTTCGGAAAATTTTTGTATCTCCGAAAATGATAGCGCTATGACAACCATACGTTTCTATTGTCAAACTTACTTCACATGCCGAAATTCAGATCTCTAAGTTGAAAGCAAAAAAGGTTATATGGATTTTAAGAAAAAAATTGTGGGTGGCACTGGTGACCAGAGGGAAGCACAAGAATACAATATTTTGTATGATTAACAAAACCAATAAAATATTATATACAACCATTAAGTTCTCTTGACAAGAGCTCAAGAAGTAGCAGAAAAAAATTTTGAAAAAAGTATCATTTTTCTTCTTAAAACGTCAAAGTCGCGATTTGCTACGTCAAAATTTGCAACTTTCAGACAACGAATATGAAACAAATACGGATTATGTGGAAGATATATCGTACTAAGTGTATTTTACAAAGCCTTAAGCTTCAGCTTCAATCATCATTGTCCCTCATTTTACTAAATATATATTCGGAAAATCCATTTCAAATAGACCCTCTTTCTGATGCTTCGGCAGTAGTTTCAGCTATAGAGTTTATGGTTTAATAGTCTATATTTTAGCAAATTTTCGTAGAAAAAATTCGTTATTGAGAGGACCGCGAATATGAATTTTTAAAAGATTTCTACAAATGAGCGCGAACTAGAACCCCTAAAGCCCATATGCGGGGTCATTTTGAGTTTTTGTCTGTTTACACATATACAGGGTGACGCACTTTTATGGTAAAGCTTAGTATATCCGTTATTATACAAGATATGAGAAAAAAGTATATGCGTTATATGGTATCTCGAGGTGCATCTTATAAATCTATTTTGACAATCACAGGTTGGCCCAGTCGTTGGTGATACACACTTTCTTTTTTTAATAGTACACCGCCTTATGTTATTGCATTTTTGTGTTTTCCATCGAATCATAATGCATGTTTATAAGAAATAAAATTGATATCGTTTTTGAGTTATTTCAGTTGTTTTGCAACTTTTCACGTTTTGGCATATATTTCAAACACATCACAAATTGTGATACGGCGTTTTATCAATAGATGGCGGAGCCTCATGGAAATTACCCATTCGGAGAGTTTTTGTTTGTATTACTCGTCGAAAAACTCGACCTTCCGTATACAGGCACTCTCAAATAGTGGTTGAATTTTAAGAGTTTTCGCAGAAATGTTTTTAGTGTTTCTGTAGAAATTATTTTTGTAAGATTTTTGTGATATGTTGGTAATTAATAATAAATGGTTAGTAATTTATTGTAAAAAATTTCGGGACGCAGAAAGTGCGTTATGATAGTGGATTTTCATAAAAATGGTTTTAATAGCAAATATGTGTTTTTTTAAGAAAGCAGGCATCAAATTTGGTTACCAGTATAACATATATAGTGAAAACAATGTGCTATGTTTCACCAAAATAACTTTATTGTTTGAAAATGTACAAAAATTTTCGAAAGTAAACTTAAAATGTTCCAGAAAAAACTCGTTTATTGGTTAACTTTATAGGTTAATAGCAAATTAAGCTATTCAAATATGAAGCATTTAATCAAAATTCGCTACCATAACGCACTCGCTGCATCCGGAATTTATTTTCTTACAAACGTGCATTATATTTCGATGGAAAATGCAAAAATTCAATAACATAAGAGGAGGTCGATTAAAAAAAAAGAAAATTTGTATCACCAACGACTTATGGGCAAGCTTGTGATTGTAGAAATATTTTTCAAGATGTGGCTCAAGACACCCTATAATTAATGTATACAATTTTTTCCCTATCTTGTAAATAACCGATATATTAATTTATTGATTTTTTATGAAAATTTGACAAAAATTATATACCACTAAACGATACCCTCTATAGCTAATACTACTGCCAAAGCATCAGAAAAAGGGTCTATTTGAAATGAATTTTCTGGAAATATTTAAGCAAAATGAAGGACAATGCCGGTAAAAGCTAAGACTTCAGGGTTTGCAAAACATTCTTCTTGAGATATTTTCTTTCCATAGCCCGTATTAGATTCAAGTTCTTTCCCTAAATGTTGCCAATTTTGACGTTTTAAATCGCAACTTTGACGTTTTGAGGACAACCCCAATTTATTTTTGTTTAAATGCCTATAACTGTTTTGTCTTTTTACCTATAGAGCTAAATTTTAGTAGGTAGCTCACCTATAATGACATAAATCAGCGTACCAAATTTGGTTGCTCTTACTTTGTTAATTCTGGAGATATTTTTTTTTTTTAAAGAAAACACAAAATTTTCCGGGAAAACCTGCGCCGATTTTCCTGGATAACTAACTTATCCAAGCCATTTGCAAAAGGAAAGTATTTGCCAAATTTGGTCAAAATCGGCCAATTATTTTTTGAGTTATCGGTGTGATACGTATATATATATATATATATATATATATATATATATATATATATATATATATATATATATATATATATATATATATATATATATATATATAAAATTGAAACTGACCCCGGATATGTGTTCTGGGGGGCCTAATTAGCGCTCATTTGAAGAAATTTTTTCAAAATTCTAAAGTCGGGATCTCCTCGTTAGTGAATTTTTTAAAATAAAATTCACTAAAAGTTGTCGAATTGTTTGAAAAATATAATTTAGTGTAACATTACTGAAGGAAATTTCTGTAAAAAAAATTGTGATTTTTTGTAAAAGAAATTTTTGCAAATTTTCATAATTTTTTTTCCATTTTGGTTCTAAAGCTGTTTGTGAATAATTATATCTTGGCAGGTGTGTAAATAACTTAAAGGGGTTCGTTGGCCAGGAAAATCGGACAGTTTTTTCTGGAACTTTTTAAGTTTATTTTCGGAAAATGTTTGTACTTTTTGAAACAACAAAGCTATTTTAATGAAATGTGGTACATTGTTAGTACTATATAGGTTATACTGCCAACCAAATGTCCTTTTAAAAACAAGACATATCTGCCAATAAAAACATTTGTACGGAAATTCGCTACCATAACGCACTTGCTGCGTCCAGACTTTTAAATATTTTTATCATTGTCGACAATTTGTTTTGTCTTCTGGCTAAATAAATCAATAATAAATATAGCTATCTATCTATTTATTAGATCGTAGGGGCGGAGCATAATTCTCCTTACTATAAAAACTCTGGACGCAGCAAGTGCGTTATGGTAGTGAATTTTCATTAAAATGTTTTTATTGCAAATATGTGTGTTTTCTTTTTAAGAAAGCAGGCATCAATATAACCTATATAGTAAAAACAATGTGCCATGTTTCATAAAAATAACTTTATTATGTGAAAATGTACAAAAATTTCCGAAAGTAAACTTAGTGTTTCCGAAAAAACCGTTTCTTGGTCAGCCTTATAGGTAAATAGCAAATTGAGCTTTTCAAATATTAAGCATTTAATTAAAATTCGCTACCATAACGCACTTGCTGCACCCAGAATTTAAAGTAAATTTAAAGTATTCCCGGAAAAACTCGTTTCTTGGTCAACCTTATAGGTTAATAGCAAATTAGCCTATTCAAATATGAAGCATTTGATCAAAATTCGCTACCATAACGCACTTGCTGCACCCAGAATTTCTTTTCTTACAAACATGCATTATATTTCGATGGAAAATGCAAAAATGCAATAACATAAGGCGTGTTTAATTTAAAAAAAAGACATTTTGTATCACCAACGACTTATGGGCCAGCCTGGGATTGTAGAAATATTTTTAAAAATGTAGCTCAAGACACCCTATAATTAATATATACACATTTTTTTCATATCTTGTATAATCACGGATATATTGAGCTTTATTGATTTTTTACAAAAATTCGACAAAAATTATATACCATTAAACGATAAACTCTATAGCTAAGACTACTGCCAAGCATCAGAGAAAGGGCCTATTTGAAATGAATTTTCTGAAAACATTTTAGTAAAATGAAGGACGATGACGGTTGAAACTAATACTTCAGGGTTTGCAAAACATCCTTCATGAGACATTTAATTTCCATAGCCCGTATTAGATTCAAGTTATTTGCCTAAATGGTGCCGATTTTGACGTTTTAAATCGCAACTTTGACGTTTTGAGGAAAACCCCAATTTATTTTTCTTTAAATGCCTATAACGTTTTTGTCTTTTGACCTATATATATATATATATATATATATATATATATATATATATATATATATATATATATATATATATATATATATATATTATTATGTATCTCACCGATAACTTAAAAACTAATGGGCCGATTTTGATTAAATTTGGTGAATAAATTCCATATAAAAATTGAAACTGACCGCGGATATGTGTTCTGGGGGGCCTAATTAGCGCTCATTTGAAGAAATTTTTTCAAAATTCAAAAGTCGGGATCTTCTCATTAGTGAATTTTTTAAGAAAATTCACTAAAATGACATAGGAGTTTCTATTTGACATAAAGTATTTGAATATTCAAGGCAATATGCACTTCGACAATAATGAGAAACATATAGCGGTTTTGCTTGTATTAATGACCGTTAGTGTACTATATAAATGACAATTTAAACAAATTAAATCGGCTTAGGGTAGTGAGTCTTAAAGAACATTAAAAGGTTGAGACTACATATTTGCTAGTTACGCACGAGATGATTCTGTCAACAAATCATGCAATGATCCATAAAACTTTGATTAAAACACTTAAGAGTGTCATATTTAAGGCCGCTCCTAAGGGTAATTATATTATACTTCCTCGGGGTATATTTTACGTAAAACCCACAGAGACAGCTAACCCATTCACGAAAATAATGCTTGGATGCTTGATCTAATATGGAAAATAAAGGAGGGTGATTATAATCGATAAAATGATTTGTGACTCCATACTATCGCAAAGAAGTTTATATCGGCCCGTACATTCAGGAGCTCCCCTATGGAATAAAAATAAACTTATCATCGATAAAAAAGTATTTAAGTTGAGTCTCCATGAATTTTGATATAACATATTTCTGTAAGAGGGGGATTTTAAAGATAGTATAGGACGAGCGACCGCAGGGGATCGTGACCTAACAATAAAAAATCAAACTGTTCTGTATGCAATAGGATGCCGTTAACGACTACAGATTTATTGGAGTTGCTTCTTCGTGAAAAGTTTTCTCCTCTAAAGATTTCAAAGCTTGCCCGAGGAAGTTTCATAGAATGCTTCATCTCCAGTTTTACTTACTGAAAAGTATCCATGTAATCAACGAGCAACACATGAAACTCAAACAAATTAATCAGATTATAAAGTTTTCATATCATATTTTGCACCAAATTAAACTCAAACTTTGCTAAAACTTTACATATTAATAACAATCGAAAACTATTTAATTTATCACTGTGTATGCATCATATTGTCTGTACGCCAAAGCCTTTTAAGTGATGAGTACACTTGGATAACCCAAATCACCACAACACATCTTTTTAAAGACATGACGATCATTTCACTAACAAGGTTAGCGTCATCAGAGGCAGAAAGAGTCGTAAACTGCTTACTACTAAACATCACCTTATATAATGAGTTTTAGAGACCCATACAAAATCGCTGGCAAATTTTTGGTGTATTGTATTTTTATTGCCGGAAGAGGTTTTTGTGCTTGATTTATAACTTTACCTGGTAAGTTTCGGAATATTTTATCTGTATCAGAGACAGATGGCAAACAAAGGACTATAAATCAGTGGCTGCGCTGAGTTTAAGGGACTTTTGTTTTTTATTGCCTTAAAAATGTAAATACTTTCGTAGGCATCTAGCTTCGCTGGCTGTATAATATTTTTGGTAAGCTTCAGATTTTCTTTGTTATTGTGATTGTTATTATCCCAAATATGTTGTGCTATGCATGACTTGACTGCACTATCGTATCTCAGCTGTGTCAGATATTGACGAAATCTAGTCCCTATGGTTCTCTTAGTCGGCTCAAGGTATTTAAGATTACAATCTTTACAACCTATCTTATAGATACCCGACTTTTCAGTGGTTTTATCTTTATCTTTCGTATTACCTAACAAATTTCTTAAATTATTTTTTGTCGAAAAAGTTAGTTGCGAATTGGCTTTCTTAAAAATTCTCTCGAGACCCTTTGTGATACACGGTTCAAAAGGTAGGCAAACAAATGTCTCTCTATTGCATCTTACCTGAATATCGTGCATTCCGCTAACATTTTCTTTGTTTTGTCTCTATGAATTAGATTCTCCACTAACCAATCAGAATATCCGTTATATTTAGTCGAGTTTTTATTGTACTCTAATTTTATACTATATCTACTTTTAGATGAGTGAGATTTTATTAATTTATTTACCAAGAAATTTAAACCAGCCATGTTTTGTGCAAAGCTATGATGTGAGTCATTTGGAATGTAACTTACTGATAGTTTTCTTCCTATAGACGTCGAATTCAAGAGTCACTATTTTTCATAACTCGTACATCTAGGAAAGGAAGTTTACTGATGATTTCTAATTCGTGGGTGAATTTTATTGAATCAAATTGACAGTTCAGTGTTTTAGTAATATCATCCACTTTGTATTAAACACTGCAAAAATATCGTTCACATAATGAAACCATATTCTAGGAAAATACTCATTTTTGTGAATTTTATTTACAAAAATTCACTATTGAGGAGATCCCTACTTTTGAATTTTCAAAATATTTCTTCAAATGAGCGTGAACTAGTCCTTCTAGAATCTATTTCAAGGGTCAGTTTCAGTTTTTATGTGTTTATATATGTGTGTATCACACCGATAACTGAAAAAATAATAGGCCGATTTTGATAAAATTTGCTAAATACCTTTCTTTTACAAGTGGATTAGACAAGTTCGTTAGCCAGGAAAATCGGCACAGGTTTTCTCGAGAAGTTTTGTGTTATCTTTAGAAAAAAAATAATCTCTCCGTAAAAAACAAAGTGAGGGCAACCAAAGTTTCTCTCATAAAGAGTATCCTATGTACCAAACTTCAGATCTCATGTTAGAATAGAAAAAGGTTAGAGGTTAATTAATTTTAGGGAATTTTCTTTTAAAAAGAATCACTAACGAGAAGATCCCGACTTTTGAATTTTGATATGTTATATCATATATATATATATATATATATATATATATATATATATATATATATATATATATATATATATATATATATATATATATATAATGTGTGTGTGTGATGGTGTTTGTGTCCGTATAATTATGAGGACAAACCACATGCATGGACGTGACTTGTCGGGTCTTCCCAACTTGTCGGGCCATACACGCGTCCCGACAATTTAGAGACGTGTTTTTTCGGATTCTCCACCTCTTAAATAGTATAAATAGCTAATTTTCTGACGATGTCCTGATATACATACTATATGCATGTGTGTATTTTTGAGTTCGTGTTACTAAAACTGTCGGGCCCTATAAAAGTGACTGATAAAAGCGACCTCCGTGGTCAATTTTTGAAACAGACGTTATTGTGTGTAAGGCCCCACAACTGTTTATTAAAATTTGTGTAAGTCCCCATAAATATAACATTTTTTTACCTCGTGCAGGTAGTAAATGATCTGTTTTCAAGGGACTTGTCCCTGGTTTTATAAATAGCGTCTTTGTTGTTATTTTTTACTGCTTCATCTGCAAGGGTTATTGACGGGGAATAACGGTACATTATTTTTCCTTGCGCACTAAAGCAGATAGCGGTGGGTTTTATGTAGTATGTTATATTTCAGAGAATATTGAGATATTGTTAAATTTATTTATTAGGGAAATTTCATAGAAAACATTCACTCTTTTCTTCAAACGAAACAAAACTCATATTTGGGATGGAAACATTAGTTTATATATTATTTTACATACACATATTTATATATATATATATATATATATATATATATATATATATATATATATATACTTATAGGGTTAGTATATGATGGATTTGTATTTACTGAAATATTCCTTATTCAACAAAATATCTTACCAAAAGCTTTTCGACATATTTTTTGTTACAAAGTGGCGATATTCAATCTTTCTTTTTAAATGGCAAGATAGTTCTTGATACGCCACTATAAAAATGTAATTAGGATCAATTAGAAAAAAAAATGAGAAAAAAATTAATGTAATTATGCAGATGATCGCAAAAGTGATTTTTTTTTAACAAACGCATGCTTAAAACCAACCCTGTATGCATAAGCAACATAACAAATGCTGTAAAATACCCACCCCCCAGTTACGGGACCTGGCGTGAATAGGGGTGCTGGGCGGGGAAGGAAATATAGAAAACAAACCAGAAAAAACACCTTCGTTGGACTTCTATAAGCAGCCTTGTTTACATTTTGCTCCAACATTTCTTCTTAATAACATCCCCTCCAACATGGCTTTTTGCTCCAAGTTCCCCAGCTTGTTTGCAAGTTGAAGGGACCAGAGTTTTGTTGTTGTTTATGCGCAAGACACTGTATCAGGCAGGCCTAAACCACCTGCCTGACCCGGCTAGACCTGACCCAACGTGACCTGACCAAACCCGACTCGGACGTGATCCTGATCTGACCCGACCTGAGTAAAGGCGTATGAGAAAACCCAAGAAAACCCCAAAAAACATGCATTTTACACACAAAAATGTGTGTGTGACCAGCCATGAACTAATATTGTCAATAAGTTGACAATAACAAATTCTTATAACGGAAAAAATATTTTCGACAACATAAAATAGTATAAAATTGCATATAAGGTAATAAACATTACCTATCAGCAGTCGACATCACGTTGGTGAAACTGCAGATAAGAGGCAAACTAGCTTTAATTATTAACCTTAATTCTAAAAGAGACTTGACAAAACAAAACTAAAACAAAACAGCAATAATATTTGTCAACTAACTCAATGTTCAAAATGCTGTCCATTATTATCAACACATAATTGAACTCGCGTTTCAAAGAAATTTATTAAACTAATTAACCTGGAATGCACAATCCATCTTGTTTGACCAACAATTATAGCTTTCAGGTATTCCAGATTTAATGGTCTGTCTCTGTAGACAACGTTCTTCAAGTGACCCTAAGAAAACAACCACATGGCGTCAAGTCAAGAGGGCGAGCAGTTCATTTAAGTGAATCACAGCGCCCGATTCAATTTTCTCTAAAAACTTCATCCAAATATTGCCGCACGCTTCTCCCAAAATGACTGTGAGCTCCATATTTCTCAAACCAAACTTCATTGACTGGGCCCACTGCAACCACTGTGGTATAATTTCTTCTCTTAACATTTTTTAATACTTTTCAGATGTTATATTTCCTCTCAATAAATAACCGCTCAATATTACTACTGTCTAGTATACCAGTCCATACATAATTTTTTTGTGGTCGCTGGTTTTGAGCCTCCAGCATCCAATGTGGATTCTGCTGAGACCAATAACGATAATTTCTACTAAAGTCCGGCTTCTCATTAAATTTGCCATAATATAACAAAATTCAACACGCCTCTTAAAATCGCCAATTACAAGTTCCTGTACTAGCTGAACTTTGTATGGGTGAAATTTTTTCTTTTTCTTTTTAGCAAAGTTACCACAGATTTTTGTGAAAGACTGCGTAATGTAGTAACTTAATTTATAGATAGATGAGGCGTTTAATAAAAATACAACAATATATCTAATGCGTTATTACCAGCTACAGCCGTTTTTGGTCTTCTTATTCTTATCTTATCTGGCTTATCATTGACACTACCAGTTTCGTTATTTTTTTCAATGTTCTGGAAACATACACTTCATTAAGTTGTGGTTAGACTCATAAAAAACATGCACATTTCTTTACAAAGCTTCCTGCCACCGTAGTCCAACATCACTAATATTTCAATTCTTAGCTTTTCGCTCAATTCTGCCATAATAATAATTATTATTAATTTCTATAAGTTCTCTATTTTCCAATATGAAGCTCTCTAAAGTATTACAAACTACAGATAACAGACAGAAAACAATGCTTAAAATTGGCAGCTGCAAATACTATCACATTTTTTCAATTGATAACTTGATAAGAAATTGATTAATGAAATCCAACTGAAGGTAATTTTTAAGAAACTTATTGTTTTTTCAATTTTTTTCTTATTAATCCCGATTACATTTTCATAGTGCCGTTGCTAAGAAGGAGATGTTCTTTCCGTAAGTGCAAAAAAAAAAGCTAAAAAAGGCTTTCTATGCAGCGGATATCCTTCTGGTCTATATCCATCCTCTTCAAAATTTAAATGAGTTTGTGGTGTTGGACCCTGTCAAACGCTTTCTCGTAGTCGATGAAGCATAGCATCACAACCTTCCTTTGGTCGTTGCACAGTTCTGTATCAATACTTGAGTTGCAACTATAGCCTCTCTCGTACCTAGTCCCCTTCTAAATCCAAATTGTGTGGACCATACACCTCTTTCGCATTTTATGGAAATTCTGTAGTGAATAATCTTGCGGAATATCTTTAACGTGTGACTTCTTAGATTGATCAGCCTATGGTCCTCGCACTTCGTTGCGTTACTCTTTTTTGGCAGGGGGATAAAATGTGATGTAATCTACTCGGCAGGGAACTGCCCTATGTTATATATCTTGTTAAATATTCTGTGCAGTACGGAAATGCCCCTGTCGTCTAGTATTTTTAATAGTTCGACAGGTATACAGTCCGGGCCAACTGCCTTTCTGTCCTTTGACGTATTTATTGCTCTTACAGTTTCTTCGTTGGTGATAGGGGGTCCAGCCAGGTCTACGTCCTCCGCAACCACTATATCAGGTATATTATCGTCGAAAAGGTTGTTAATATATTCCTCCCAAATAACTCTTCGCTGCCGATCATCTTGTGCCATTTCCCCATGTTCGTTTTCTACATTAGAAAAGTGTCTCTTCCGGTAAACGACGGACGCCTCTTTTATTTTTCCGTGTATGTTAAATTCATCGTGCAGCTCTTGTAGTTCTATCTCCTCGCATTGCTTCTTTAACCAGTCATTCTTTGCCGCTCTTATTTTTCCCCTAATAATTCTTTGCATGTGTTTATAGCTCTCTGGATTTTCTTGACTTTTACATCTTCTCCTTTCTTTAAGCATGATTTCTGCTGTCATCCAGTTGTGTTTCTGTGTTTTCCGCTTATGACCTAGTTCATCTTCTGCGACGCTAATCAAGGCTTCCTCAATTTCTCCCCATATGACATATATGCTCACACTCTCTTCCAACTTCGGTTCTATGCATCATATTAAATAAAAAATGCAAAAATCTATTAACGAATTTGTTCTACGAAAATTAGCAAAAAATTATAGACCGTTAAACCATAAACTTAACTAAACGTACAGCGAAAGCATCAACTTAACTGAACCGACGGTCAAAGCATCAAAGAAAGGGTCTATTTGAAATAAATTTTCTGTAAATATTTTAGTAAAATGAAGGGCAATGACTAAAGGGTTCGCAGAACACACGTTTTGAGGAAAACTCCATTTTTTTTAACTGACCATAACTTTTTTCTCTTTAAATTTAGAGATGTACATTATGGTGCATGGTTCTCTCTTTATAACACAAACACGCGTACCGAATTTCGTTGCCCTTACTCTGTTATTTCCGGAGATATTAATTTTTTTAGAAAGAAAACACAAAATTTTCCAGGAAAACCTGGGTAGATTTTCCTGGATAACGAACTTGTTCAAGCTACTTGCAAAAGGGAAGTACTCACCAAATTTGAACAAAATCGGCCCATTACTTTTTGAGTTATCGGTGTGATACAAATATATATATATATATATATATATATATATATATATATATATATATATATATATATATATATATATATATATATATATATATAAACACATAAAAATTCAAACTGACCCCGGATATGTCTTCTTGGGGGCCTAACTAGTGCTCATTTGAAGAATTTTTTAAATTTAAAAGACAGGATCTCATTACTTAATTTTTTGTTGGGTTTTCACGAAAACTTTTTAAATGAGAAAAAAGTTTGACATATTATTGATTAAGAATGAAATAAGAAATCCAAACTTGACTAAAATACAGAGTGTTCCATTGAAAAAAATTAAGTTTATGTCAAAAAGTACACTTTGGATTACGCTGTATATCTAACCAAGTAAAGCTTATTGAAGCAGCTTTTTACCGACCAAATTTTGATCTAAAACTTCTTCTTCTAGCATGTACGGGGGCTGTGATATGTAGCGTCTAAATAGATCTAAAATACACACACACATCTATATATATATATATATATATATATATATATATATATATATATATATATATATATATATGCAGTTGTCCCACGACAAAAGCCCGGAATCGATTTCTCGGAATCTAGACTGTGCAAAATTTTTAAAATTTGGCAGCTTATTGAAATCGATGGATGCACCTTGGTTAAAGTATTTTCCAGATAGTGGCACTTCTGAATATACAGGATGTTGATGTTAACTTGCTTATTTTAGATAGGACACATATTATTGCATTTTTATATTCAACGCAAAAGTTTAGACACGTGTTATGTATATTCCATACCTAAGTCCAACCGTAATGTGATGTTATTTTGATAATAACTACAGAGTGATCAAAAACTCTCATTGAAAATTGAGTTAGAAAAATCGTTGTCTGTTTTTCAAATAGAAGCTCTTATTTTTATAATCATATCTTATTTAACATTGAAACTTTAGGTAAGGTTGCCTCTGCCAAAAATTTGTAGTTTTCAAAATATTGGCAATTTAACATTTTTATATTGAAAAAATGTTATACGGCTTTCAAGTTTTGTTGTTATATAATCATGACGGCGACGCCTGTCAAAAAAAAACTATCGAGAACTACAAAAACCACAGTATTTGTTGTCATTTGACAATTATTTATAAAAATTATGCCGGGGCGACTGAATTATACTCACGCAGATTATTAAAATTTCTTTATTATCTATGGTGAATGTAACCAAGTTTTATGAAGAACGTGCCAAATATTTGCTGATATCCAGATAAACACAAACCGTCGCGGAGGAGTGTTCGGCGAATAATAAAAAATTACAAAACTTTTGGCACCGTGAAGGCAAAAAATGCATAAAAGTAAAGTAGCTCTGCAGACGGGACTCTCGAAGAGCTTGATACACAGAATTCCGTTAAAGCACAACTTCCACCCTTATTCAATTTCAATATCTTTGGTTCAACATCTGAGAGAAATGGATATGCAGAAAAGAGTTTTGTAAATTCATTTTAACGATGATACAAGACGACTCTCGATTTTTTGGACAGCATAATTAGGACTGATGAAGCGAAATCTATGAAAAATGTTCTTTTTAACACACAAAATTCTTATTTTTGGTGTAATTCAAATCATCATACAGTAGGAATCCGGAATTTTTAAAATGAAAACTGAAAACTTAAAACTAGTATAAACGCAAATAATTATATGTCGATAGTTATAAGCATTTTCTAATATGCAATTATACTTCAAATTAACTGCATTTGAAAAAGTCTGGACGCAGCAAGTGCCTTAAGCTAGTGAATTTTCATAGAAATAATCTGGTACCAAACACTCTTTTTTATTAAATGCCCATAACTTTTTTTCTGGTAACTGAATGTTGGCATATTGTTTACTTTTAGCGAATTTTCTTTACAAAATTAACTAAGGAGATCGCGACTTTAGAATTTTGAAAATATTTCTTCAAATGAGCGGGAGCTAGGCGCCTAGAACACATATCTGGGGTCTGTTTCGATTATATATATATATATATATATATATATATATATATATATATATATATATATATATATAATGATTATATATATATATATATATATATATATATATATATATATATATATATATATATATATATATATATATATATATATATATAATCAACTCAAAAAATAATAGGACGATTTTGATCAAATTTTGTAAGCATTTTCCTTTTGCAAGTGGCATGGATAAGTTGGTTAGCCAGGAAAAGCGACCCAGGTTTTCCCGGAAAATTTTGTGATTTCTTTCGGGAATAACAAAGTAAGGGCAACCAAATCTGGTACGTATGTCTGTATTATAATGAGTGAACCACGTACCAAAATTTCGATCTGTAAATTAAAAGTCAATAAAGTTATAGGCATTTGAAGAAAAAAAAATTGGGGTTTTCCTCAAAACGTCCAAGTCGCGATTTGGAACGTTAAAATTGGCAACATTTAGGCAAGGAACATGAAATAAATAAGAGTTACGTAAAGAAAATGTTGCAAGAAGAGTGTTCTTAAGTTTTAGCTTTAGCCGTCATCGACCTTTATTTTACTAAAATATTTCCAGAAAATTCATTGCAAATAGACCCTTTCTCTGATGCTTTGGCAGGAGCTTTAGTTACGTTTATGGTTTAACGGTCTATAAATTTTAGCTAATTTTCGTAGAAAAAATTCATTAATGAGGAGACAGCGACGTTTGAGTTTGAAAAAGATTTCTTTAAATGAGTACAAACCAGGCCCCCTAGAATCCATATCCGGGTTTACTTTCAGTTTTTATCTGTTTGTATATATACAAGGTGACGTATTTCTACGGTAAAGCTCAATATAATTGTTATTATGCAAGATACGCGAAAAATTGTATACTTTAATTATAAGGTGTCTTGAGCTGTATCTTATAAAATTATTTTGAAAATCACAGCGTGGCCCATAATTCGTAGGTGATAACTGCAATTTTTTTGGACATTCCTTATACTGTTGCATTTTAAATTGAAATATGATGCATGTCCGTAAAAAAAATCAAGACGCAGTAAGTGTGTCTTGGTAGCGAATTTTCATTAAATGCTAGGAAACCAGTTTTCTCAGAAACATTTAAAGTTAAAGATAAAGTTATTTTCGGAAAATTTTTGTACATTTTCAAACAATACGGTATTTTAATAAAATATGGTAAATTTTTACTATATAGGTTATACCGGTAACTAAATTGATGCCTGCTTGAATTAAAAATATTTTATGGAAATTAACTTCCATAACGCACTCGCTGCGTCCAGACTTTTTATAACCTATAGCCACATACCCAATTTGGTGGCCCATTATTTTTCGAGTTACCGGGGTGATACACACACACACAGAAACACACATATATATATATATATATATATATATATATATATATATATATATATATATATATATATATATATATATATATATATATCAAGATAGTAACTGACCACAGACATGGGTTCTAGAGGCCCTAGTTCGCGAATTGTTTTAAAATTCAAAAGTGTAGGAAAATTCACTAAAAAATATATGTAATAATATATTTCAGAATAACTGCACAAGGTCAATGTGATCAAGTATACAATACCTCCACAAGGCATTTAATAAACAAACCCTTCCCCTTATATTTATCGGTCCTTTTACACGCACACAAGCCAGACAGCTTTTTTAAACCCGTTTTTTTGTTGCCATGTGTAATTCAGAAACACAGTTATGCTTGTAGAAAAACACTATGGTTTATGGGGTCTTATACACACTTCAAACATAATCCATATTTAAGGGGTCTTCACACAACGTGTGCATTAAACATAATTGCGGGACCTCACTTTATTTGCAAATATTTTCTAAACGAGCGTGTGTATAGTATTTTAGCGCGACATATCCACATCTGGAGATAAATCTACAACTACGACTCATCTCAAACATTAAGATCCCACAAGTTGGTGTGTTTTCGTGTGTCCCTGCAAACATACGAGCACATGTATGTGTGTGTGTGTGTGTGTGTGTGTGTGTGTATGTATTACACCGATAACTAAAAAAAATGAGTTGAGTGAGTACCTTCCCTTTGCAAGTGGCTTGGATTAGTCGTTATCCAGGAAAAGCGGCCTAGGTTTTCCTGGAAAATTTTGTGTTTCCTTTCGAAAAAAATTATATCTAAGGAAGTAACAAAGCAACGGCAAATAACCTTGGTGCGCAGGTTTATATCATTATATGTAAATTACGTACCAAAACTTAGCTCTCTATTATTCTTTGCAAATCTCTTCACTTATGTTGTTCAGTTTCAACAACTGTTCTAAATACGTTAGCGTTTGTTACGTGGGCACACTAGGAAATAAATATGCTACATCAAATGATACCAAAACCTCGCCTTCAATCAATCTTTAATTTTAACAAAAAGCAGAATCACCCCAAAAAACACAAAAAATAACAACAGAGAGTTATGCGCTAGATACGTATTTCGACAGCGAAGTATATTCGTCAGTAACTGTCGCCAAACTAGCTAACTGGCTAACGAGCTTATCCGAGTCACTTGCGAAAGAAAGGTATTTTACAAATTTCGTCAAAATAGATCCATTTGTTCCGGAAAGAGTGCAGTTGAGACATTCAGTGAGTTTGTCAACACTACATTAAACTAGTGAGGATGGCAACACTACAGTGAACCAATGAGGGTGGCAACACTACAGTAAACGCGCCCTCTGTGGAAAGGAGTTGTGGCAACAACAAGGAAGTAAGATTTTTGTGCGGTCTGTTCTTATTGAGAAGTGATCAAGTAAACATCTTAGAAGAAGCGCACCAAGGCGCTAACTAGAATAACTTGTAAGGTTTATTTTTGCACCAAAATTACGTGTTTTTAAAATTAAAATAAAAAACAATTAATTAGTATACAGTCCACCATTATTATAATTACAATTGTTCGTGAGTGTGAAGCAGAGACACAAGGTCTCACCACCATTATTTTTTGAGTTATCGGTGTGATACACACACAGATATATATATATATATATATATATATATATATATATATATATATATATATATATATATATATATAAATAGATAGATAAACAAACCGTTTCAATATGTTATGGCATGAACAACCAACCAGATATGCTATTCAAATTAAATTAAGTCTAAAAAGTTTACATCTCCTCTAGCAGGTATATACGCTAGTGTGTTAATTTTCTAGCATCTTTATTATTTATACCAAACAATTTTTATTTTCAATGGATTTGTTGCTCATATTTTAACGAAATTAAGGAAAATAACGACTCAGGCTAGACCTAGAAGATTGTTAGCCATTCCGGGACGTATTTTTCACTCACCTTAGTACGGCTAACCTAATTATCAATTTTGAGATTTTAACTTTTAGTGAATTTTTATTTCAGACAATTCCCTATTAGAAAGGTATCAATGGTGAGACTTTGCAAAAATTTTCTCAAAACCCATATTCGGGGTCAGTGTGAATTTTTATATGTTTATATATATATATATATATATATATATATATATATATATATATATATATATATATATATATATATATATATATATATATATATATATATATATAAATATGGCTGTAATTGATGCGATTTGGTTAAAATATTAATCTGAAATATATCAAATTCCTATTGACACTGACATTTCTTGCTATAAAATTTCGGTATTTCAAATTTATTATTTATTCAACCAATATTCAGTTATTAGCACCTACAATATTTTCTCTACATCCTTTGAACTTCCCAACCATTTTGCACTCCAAAATAGTTTTCTTTCAACTTTAGTTTAATAATATTTTCAAACATATATATATATATATATATATATATATATATATATATATATATATATATATATATATATATATATATATATATATCCAACCGATAACTCACAAAATAATTAACCGATTTCAATAAAACTTGGCAGATGTCTTTATTTCATTCATGGCTTGGATGAGCTTTCTTCTTCAAAAATTACAAAGGTATTTTTATGAAATTTGGTGGAAATGTTGGCTTGGGAATGGCCTAACTAGGTGCCAAAATTCAACATTTTATGTTAATAGGAAATTAGGCTATTCAAATTGTGAATTTTCTTTTGAAAAAAATTCGTTTCTCCGAAAACTGCAAAGTTATTTTAACAAAATTTAGTGAGTACGTTTATCTGTGAAGGATCTTGCTACATACTAGAAATCAACTTTTTAAGTTTATGGAAAATTGAGTTATTTAAATTTGAAGCATTTAATAAAAATTCATTACCATAACGCACTTGCTGAGTCACGAAGTTTTTTTAATCAGAGGCTTACTTATAACTTTTTTGCCTTTTAACGTAGATATCCGAATTTCGGTACGTGAGATACCCTGTATGACAGAAACCAGCGTACCAAATTTTGTTGCTATAGCTTTATTATTTCTGGAGATATAAGTTTTTCCCGAAAGAAAATGCATAAAAATTGAAACTAACCCCGGAATTGGGTTTTAAGGGTCCTAGTTAGCGCTCATTTGAAGAAATTTTTTCAAAATTCAAAAGTCTGGATCTCCCCATTAATGAATCTTTTTTTTAAGAAAATTGACTAAAAGACAGACAGGTGTAACGTTTTCAAGTTTGAATGTATGAATAGGAGTATCAGCAAAGATTTAGGTTATACGACGGAACGTGAAAACCACAAATCTCGTTTCGCCTGATATATTATTCAACCCTGTTTCTGCAAGCGATAGTTGTAGTAACGGAGAAAGTGAGCAAGTGGCAAATGGGGAAATATTATGCTAATAATTGAAATAAAGGCATGAAATTTCATTCTGTTGCTAAGAGACCATGCAGCAATTTCTCCCGGTGGTATATTTCCAAGAGGGAAACTTCTGAATGAGTGAGATATATATTCTTCAACAACCTAACATAGAATGGAGCAGCTCGGCAACTTTTAACTCCTTGTCGATTTAATGATTTACTAGAGTTTTTGTTCTAGAGCTCCCCTCGACTTTGACGTTTATTTAGCGATAATTTATATTTTCGTGAAATAACTAAAGGGAAGTTTTGTAGTTCTTCAGTGTTCTTTAATTTAATTCTTTATTAGAGGAAGTGGAGCATCCTATGAAACTACGAGGAATTCGGGAAGAAGTAATAAGTTCCATAGCGAAAGCAACAATCTTAAGTTTCGCATGATTACATGGAAACGTAATAAAGCTGCTGGGTTAGTTATTCTTTATCGTTTAAGGTCAATGGCTGGTAATCGGCTTACATGTAGAAGTACATTCATGCAAGCACATTCCATGTGAGTTATTTGGAATAATACAAAGTCTGGACGCAGAAACCGCATTTTAATAGCAAATTTTTATATAACTTAAATACATTTAAAAAAAAAATCTAAAGCCTTGTCTGTACAAAAATGTTCTAAGAGTCTTTCCACGAAAAACAGGTATTTTTTTATTTGCCACGAAAGCTATATAGCAACTGTCATCGACGTTTGGAAAGTACTAATATTTTGCTTTGCTATTTAAATGGATTTAATAAAAGTTCCTAATATTTTTTGTTTTAGTGAATTTTCTTAGGCAAAATTCACCAATGAGAACGTGACTTTTGAATTTTGAAAGAATTTTTCAAATAGGTTCGATCTAGGCCCCCTAGAACGCTAACGGCTAAGTTTAGATATATATATATATATATATATATATATATATATATATATATATATATATATATATATATATATATATATATATATACAGAAAGAAAAATTAGGTAGCTATTTTAACAACACACCACGAGGGCTTACAGCCTAAATACTATCGTACCGTTGGTGTCGACAAGGAGGAAAGAAGCAACTTGTTAATTCTGGACTTGACGGTTTGGAGGTTCGGGGGAGAAGGAAAACATGTGCCGGCAAGGAATTCCACAACTTGGAAGTACTCGGGACAAAAGAGCGGGCATAACAAGATGTTCTATGTCTGGTTACCTGGATAGTAAAAGGGTGCATTCGCTCTGTTTTCCTGGTAGATCTGTTGGGGGCAGCAGGTGAAGGAACTATGGAGGAAAGCTCCTCTGAGCCGTGCCCGTGCAGATATCTATAAAAGAGAGAGAGGTCACCAACGGCACGTCGGTGGGCAAGAGATGGCAGCCTTTGGATGAGGGTAGGGTCACCGATGAGACGTATAGATCTCTTCTGAATGGAGTCCAGGATAGCGAGTGTAGAAGCGGCAGCAGCATCCCAGATGTGGGAGCAGTATTCGAGGTTTGGTCTTATTTGTGAAGTATATAAGGTACAGAGATTAGCTGGTGAAAAGTATGTGCGATCCCGGAAGAGGAAACCTAATTTCTTAGCAGCCGCTTCTGCAGTTGATATTACATGTTGGTGCCAATTGAGATTTTGATCCACAGAAATGCCAACAAGTGAAAAGGACTCATTACTTTGAATAACTTGGTTGCTTATTGTGATGGGTCTAGAGCTGGTGTATCTCTTATGAGAAATAAAGCAAGACTGTGATTTGGTGGGGTTGAATTGTTCAAGATTTATACTTCCCCAGTCTAATCTTTTTTGGAGATCCACAGACACAGAACCCTCCATGAGTCTGCGATCATCATCTAATTGGGCTAAAGAGACAGGCTTAGAATATTGTATATTTGAGTGGAGGGTGCTGTCGTCTGCGTAATTGTGAACTGGGTTGGATGTGCTAGAGAGGAGGGCATTGATGAGGAGAAGAAACAAAGTAGGGGCTAAAACTGAACCTTGAGGAACTCTTGCATTAATTGGATACAGTTTAGAGGAATGGCCATCCACGGCAACATAAATGCTCCGGTTGGAGAGGAAATTTGCTGTCCACGTACAGAGTTTTGGTCGTAGGCCATAGGCCGGTAGTTTATTAAGCAGCGCTGCGTGCCAGACCTGGTAGTAAACGAAAACAAACTGCTAGTGATATTTACAAAAATTACTTCTGTCACTGTCAGTAAGGTTATTAATTTGTGCCTGCTACTCACGCGCTCACTCACAATTTTACTCTGGATTTTTTGATACGGAAAATCGTTCGTATTACACTTATCAAGAGTATGCGGACATGCATTTATGGAGAGACTTCATACGTGCCGTTTTAGTGAATTTTCTCTAAAAAAATCAGTTTTGAAGATTCTCGACTTTTGAATTTTCAAAAAAATTCTCCAAATGATCGCCAACTCGTCCCCCTAGAACACATGTCTCGGGTCAGCCATTTTTTTTGTGTTTATGTATGTATATATATATATATATATATATATATATATATATATATATATATATATATATATATATATATAGTGTGAAACACACTTATGGACTAAAACTCACTATTCAGCAAAAAATAGTTTTTCTGGAAAACGCTGAAACACGTGAAGTTTAATTTGTCGAACAGTATCTTATAATCATAGTTAAAAAAATTAAACTCCCATGATTTTTCCCCACCACTTTAAAAAAAATAGCAACTCTACATTTTTTCATCAAAATTCGATGAATCACATTTTTCTGAATGCGAAAATACCCCATATGTATGGTCTTATATTACAGTTTTCAATACAGGATGGAAATTTAATACCGGAATATTAAAGCTAAACAGTTTACCCTGAAATTAAAATTTTGAAAATAAACTTAACAAAAACGTCTCTTTCTTATAATAAATGTTCAAAATGTTCTCCATTTACTTGCACACAACGAAATAATCTACTCTGGAATTATTCCCTAACTCTCAACACGTCAGGCGTTACTTTCCTAATTTCTGTTGTTATTTTCATTTTCAAATCATCTAAATCAGCAGGTTGCGTTTTATACACTCTGTTTTTAAGGCATTCCCATAAAAAGAACTCAAGAGGTGTACGATCTGGTGATCTAGCGAGCCATTCTACGAAACCTCTTCGTCGAATCCATCTTTGTGGAGAGACTTCGTGTAACTACTCCCGTACTTGAAGAGCAAAGTGGGGCGGTGCACCGTGTTGTTGAAACCATATTCTTTCATGGGGAATATTGGGTTCCATAAAATTTGCATAAATTCTGCTAAAATTGGGACAACCTGTCCTTTAAAAAGGGTTCAGGAGCAGCAAGTGCGTTATGGTCGGGAATTTATATATATATATATATATATATATATATATATATATATATATATATATATATATATATATATATATATATTTCAAACAGTGATAACTCAGTTATCCATTAAACTAGAATCTTTAGTTTTGATACATAGTAAAACCCATATAAATGCAGCGTGGGCACTGGATTTAATAAATAACTACAAATTTCTTTTGAAAAACCTTTTTTGTTATTTGGTTTGCAGAAACTGGTTTAATTGAGTCGACTAAAATGGATCATCCAAGCGATTAATAAGGAAAAATACTTGCCACGTTTATAATTTAGCAGGTACATTCCTTTTGGAAATAAAAATTGAATTTTCGGTACGTTTGCAGTTCAGCACACAGGCGTCTTTTAGAGAAAAAATTCAGAAAAGTGCTTAAAACCCTTTCTAGATGCACATACTACAAGAAAAATTTCTTGCAAACGGCCCGTAAGAAAGTTACAGGACCAGGAGTTAAGAGGGGTGCTGGGCAGGGAAGAAGATAAAAAAGAAAGGTGAGCGGAAAGTTCGAAACAACCAGCTTAGCTGGACCTCTATAAGCTACCTTCTACTCATTTTGCAGCTATACTTCCTTAAAATCCCGTTTACTTCGCGTAGAACCCTTATTCACCGGAGGTCCCTCGCCTTTTTGGGGGTTGTTGCGACGAAATTTTACTTGTTTATATTGTTCTTGTTTATGCATTGAGGGTGGTGGAAGGCATGTCGAAGGAGAAGAAGAGCTACCGTGATGAAGCTGCGAACCAAAATTTTCAATTTATGTTTAAATTGTTACCTGATTACATTTGTTTAAAATATTTTTCCAAAAATTAATTTGAGGTTGCCTTGTTTGTCAGTCCCACATATATAGCTGCAATATGTATTCATTTAAAAAGGTATGTATACAGAAATAGTTAATAAGCGATGAAGAGGGTCTGGGTGCAGCAAGTACGTTGTGATAGAGAATTTTCGTAAAAGATTTTAAATCCGATAACTCAATTTCCCATTAAGCTATAATCTTCAATCTTGGGCCATAATAAAACCCATGTTAAATACCTTTTTGGTTGTTTCGTTTGCAAAAACTAGTTCGATTGGGTTGACTAAAACAAAACCATCCAAGAAATGAATAATGAAAAATACCTGCCATATTGATATTTTGGCACGTCCATTCTGTTTGTAAATAATTAGTTTTTTTTTCTGGAAAACTTTTGTAACTAATGAAGTTTGTAACACATTTTTTAAAGCGACTTGCAGCATTTACATATATGTACCAAATTTTAATTTTATAGCTCCATAGATAACAGAAATTTCTTCAAGTAATCGCTTACTGGGACCTCTAAAACCATTCTCCAAGATCCATTTAAATTTAAAGAATTAGTTTTAATATACTAATAGTGTACAATTCTTACGAAAATTGACTACTATAATGCACTTGCTGCGTCCCGAACTTTTTTTTTGGGTATAGCATTTTTTTATAAAGCAGAACGAACATATATTTTTCCCTGGTATATTTACCAAGTGTATTTTGTTTAGGTTTTCCATCGTGCATCGGGATATGACGCTATTTTATTCAGTAGGCACATAACGCTACGATAAGGTTGTTCTTACTCTTTGAATATACGCCTGAAACATATAGAGTATTCTTTTTCTGCAAATAAAGAGACGATTTTTACCATAAACAAGAACTAAGTGAAGATTGGATCTGTGATGACAACCGATAAGTACATTTGGAGAACCCAAATCACCACAATACATTTTAAAAGACCTGGAGATCGTTTCACTAACCAAGTTAGCGTCATCAGAGGATGAAACATTCTAAATACTGAAAAAACTAACATCAACTTATATACCGGAGATCGAATTGAGATGGGAAACTAGTCGCAGGCAAATTCCATAGTGTATTGTATTTTGATCGCCGGACAAGGTCTTTGCACTGTCCCTACTACTTTATCTAAAAAGTGTCCATCTGTAATAGTTTTGAGAAGGTTCAACGACAGCTAAATTAACATAGATTCCTTTGGCGGCAATATCTGTATTCTTATGTTATCTCTAAAACGTGCTGAAACGTGGGAATTTTATTTAACAAAGCAATCAATCAGGTGAGTCGTAATTGGCGGTGGTGAAATGTTTATACCTTTTTTGCTGTAACTATATTTCGCAATATATACCCTTTCGAACGCATTTAGTTCTCCTGGTTTTCTAACATTTTTTATTAATTTCGGATTATCTTTAGCAACGTGATGATTATTATCCCAAATGTGTCGGGCGACGGAAGACTTATCTACAGTACCGTAACGTAATTGGGATAAGTGTTCCTTGAATCTAATTCCAACCGATCTTTTTGTTTGTCCGACGTATTTAAGATTACAATCTTTACAACTTATTTCATAAATTCCCGACATTTTGTCCGTGCTATCCTTGTCTTTTGGGTTACCTAGCAACTTTTTCAACGTATTTGTTGTTGAAAATGTTAGCTGTAAGTTGACTTTTTTAAAAATGCTGTCTAGACCCCTCGTGATTCTAGGTTCAAATGGTAAGCAAACAAAGTTTTTTTCCGATTTTTCTCTTCTGAACGTCGTTGATTCAGTTAACATTTTCTTTGTTTTCTGTTTGCTGATCAATTTTTCCACTAGGCAAGCAGTGTATCCGTTATATTCAGCCACGTTCTTAATATAAATTAATTATTTGGTATATCTACTTTTGTTTAAGGGAAAATTAATTAACCAATCTACTAAGAAATTGAAACTGGCCATTTTTTGTACGTACGTATGATGTGAGTCGTTCGGGATGTAGCTTAGAGTAGTGGTTTACTTTCTATAGACATCGAATTCTAAAGTGTCTTTATTCTTGATGACTAGTACATCTAGAAAGGGTAATTTATTATTAATTTCTAATTCATGGGTAAATTTTATAGAATCAAATTTATTGTTTTATGTGTTGTGGTGATTTGGGTTCTCCAAGTGTACTTATAAACAAGACACTTTGGAAATTACTGAGGCACTGGATAGCTTCCTCTGTTAATAATTTAACGTTGAATAATCTATTATTGCCGTGTAATCCTGGATACAAACATTACTTTCCATTACTAAAATCCTATTAAATCTTTATTTGTTTAGTTAGTAAAATTGTGTTGCAGTGGCGAAAACTATGTAATTGTATCGCTATTGACCGGTTCATAGAAAACTATATTAAAGTTCCACGGACAAAATCATATCGGAAACTGTAGGACAAACACACACACAAATTCCCCACAAAATATCCTCCGGCTGATATTCACACTGTAAATCCGTTGGAACGTGGTGAAATCGTTTTTCCGCCAACTGTCAGCAACCAGTGAGTGGTTGTTCCTACATTCCACTGTTCCAGTGTTCCATTCCCCCCCAGCTTCGCCCTTTAACCGGACATTCTCTCCAGGCTCTGCAATTATACCGATTATCTGCGACTCAGTTTGATTGATAGGTCAATGTTTGTACAAATGGGGCTTAACGTGAAATTATTTTTGGAGACCGGTGATTGACACCGTCTCCTTTCGAATCCATTTCCCCTGATCGATTTGCTTTTAGCGAAGGCACTCTTACCAACCAGTTTATTAGGAACGCTGATTAGATTAATAAGAAAAAAAACACGCGTTTATAATTAGCATGGGACTCTCGATAACTAAGTAGATTTTTACGCGCTGTCTACGTCTAAAATATTTCGCTTGTTGACAATGAGACTTGCTGACTTCAAGAATACTAACAAAATCTTCGGGACGCAGCAAGTGCGTTATGGTAGTGCAGTTTCATAAGAATTGTACACTATTATTATATGGCATATTACTGAAATTAAACTTTAAACGTACACAGACCTTGAAAATCGATTTTAGAGGTCCTAGTACACGCACATTTGAAGAATTCTTTCAAAAGTGTTTCCATCGATATCTCTCTATTACCAAAAAAAGGTTCGGAACGCACCAAGTGCGTAATGGCAGTGAATTTTCATAAAATGCTTTTAAATAGCAAATATGTGTGTTTTTTTTTAAAGAAAGCAGGCATCAAATTTAGTTACCAGTATAACCTATATAGTAGAAACAATGTGTCATGTTTCATCAAAACAAATTCATTGTTTGAAAATGTACAAAAATTTTCGAAAGAAAACTTAAAGTGTTTCCGAAAAAACTGATTTCTTGGTCAATCTTATAGGTTAATAGCAAATTGAGTTATTCAAATTTGAAGCATTTAATGAAAATTCGCTACCATAACGCACTTGCTGCGTCCCGAATTTCTTTTCTTACAAACATGCATTATATTTCGATGGAAAATGCAAAAAAGCAATAACGTGTTCGATTAAGAAAAAAAAAAGAAACAACGACTTATTGGCCATCCTGTGATTGTAGAAACGACTTATTGGCCATCCTGTGATTGTAGAAACAATTTTCCGAAAATAAAGTTAAATGGTGGTTCCCTAAACAACAAAACTTACGTTAATAGCAAACTGAGTTATTGAAATTTGAAGGATTTAATGAAAATTCGCTACCAAGACGCACTTATTGCGTCTAGATTTTTTTCTTACAAACATGCATCATATTTAGATAAAAAAATGCAAAAATGCAATAATGTATTTGTTCTACGAAAATTAGTTAAAAAATATAGACCGTTAAACCATAAACTTCACTAAGCCCACAGCGAAAGCATCAACTTAACGAAACCGACAGCCAAAGCATCAGACAAAGGGTCTATTTGAAATGAATTTTCTGCAAACATTTGAGTAAAATGAAAGGCAATGACGGTTGAATAAGAAACTTAAGGTTTCGCAGAACACTATTCTTGCAACATATTCTTTTCACAATCTGCATTTGTTTCACGTTCTTTGCCTAAATATTGGCAATTTTGACGTTTCAAATTGGGAGTTTGACGTTTTGAGAAAACTCCAAAATTTGTTTCTTTAACTGCCCGTAACTTTTTTGTCTTTAAACATAGAGACTTAAGTTTTGGTACATTGATCACTCCTTATAATAAAAATACACCTACCAAATTTGGTTGCCCTTGCTTTGTTATTTCCGCAGATATATATTTTTTTAGGAAGAAAACAAAATTTTCCGGGAAAACCTGGTCCGAGTTTTCTGGATAACGAACTTATCCAAGTCACTTGCAAAAGGAAGGTACTCACCAAATTTAATCAAGATCGTCCATTACTTTTGAGTTATCGATACGATATATATATATATATATATATATATATATATATATATATATATATATATATATATATATATATATATATATATATATATATATATATATATATATATATATATATATATATATATATATTACACCGATAACTCAATAAATAAAGGGCCGATTTTGATAGAAGTTGGTGAGTATCTTTTTGTAAGTGGCTTGGATAAGTTCGTTAGCCAGGAAAATCAGGCCAGTTTTTCCGGGAAAATTTTAGGTTTCCATCTGGAAAAAAATCATATTTCCGGAAGTAACAAAGCTATGGCAACCATATTTGGGAAGCTGGTTTATGTTGTAAAAGATAAACTCTGTACCAAAATTTTGGCCTATATACATATATATATATATATATATATATATATATATATATATATATATATATATATATATATATATATATATATATATACATATATATATATATATATATATATATATATATATATATATATATATATATGAAACTGACCCCGGATATGGGTTCTAGGGGGCCTAGTTCGTGTTCATTTGAAGAGATTTTTTTCAAAATGCATAAGTCGAGATCTCATTAGTGAATTTTTTAAGAAAATTCACTAAAAATCTTGTGTTCTAACTTATTTTGATAAAAATGCCCAAAACTCACTATTCTATAAAGCTACAAAAATTGAATTTTGTTATATCTGTAGATAGTGTAAGTTTCTTTAAAAGAAACTTGTATTACAAATTTCATAAAGTTACAAAAGGTTTCCAGGAGGAAACTATATTCACATCTACAAAAGTTATCTGCCAAATTATAAACGTATCAGTTATTTTTCCTTATTAATTGCCAGAATAATTCCATTTGAGTCAACCTAATCAAACCGGTTTTTAGTGAATTTTCTTTAAAATATTCACTAATGAGGAGATCTCGACTTACGAATTTTGAAAAAAATCTCTTCAAATGAACACGAACTAGGCTCCCTAGAACCCATATCCGGGGTCAGTTTCATATATGTATATATATATATATATATATATATATATATATATATATATATATATATATATATATATATATATATATATATATATATATATATATATATATACCTAGAGGCCTAAATTTTGGTACAGAGTTTATCTTTTACAACATAAACCAGCTTCCCAAATATGGTTTCCAGAGCTTTGTTACTTCCGGAAATATGATTTTTTTTCCAGATGGAAGCCTAAAATTTTCCCGGAAAAACTGGACTGATTTTCCTGGCTAACAAACTTATCCAAGCCACCTGCAAAAAGAATTTACTCACCAACTTTTATCAAAATCGGCCCTTTATTTATTGAGTTATCGGTGTGACATATATATATATATATATATATATATATATATATATATATATATATATATATATATATATATATATATATATATGCCAAGGCATCAAAGAATGGATCTAATTAAAAATTTTTTGTACTTATTTAGTAAATTGAAACGTCTTAAGTTTCAGTAAAAGTAGAACGCTAAATTCACTTAAAAAAAAGGTAAATGTTGCATTTAAACTAGAAAAGTTACTTGTGGTATCTGAAAAACAGGACACGTGGCAACATTGCCGATGCTATCATTGAACTGGACATCCTAAACAACCCTATTTTATAGGTATAGCAAACTTTATTTTTTTCATCGATCAGTTTATGAAACACGAGAACGTTCCCTGATGTCTGAAACACAATGTATAGATATGATGTTTGACATAAGATAATATTTTCTAGGAACATTCGGTAGATAAGAGTCAATAGGTCTCAGTAAAAAAAATATATTCTCAGATAATTCAAAATAACATTATTGTACGTAAAATAAATTCCATGGTTAATTTATTGTTTTCTAGATATAACTAGTATTTTTCTCACGGTTCTCTAAATGTCTTTAAATTTCCATTTCCGTAACCGAATATCTTTCTAACTAATCAGCCAATAATACGAAATTCTTATCAAGCATTGCATCTTTCATTTAATTCCTTCAATTTCATGCAACCTTAGACATCCCTTGCGACACAAATTACACGTCATTGTCCCAGAGGAGAGCCCCAGGAGTTTTGTATGGTTCAGTGGTCCGGTGTCGAGTTTCAACATCTGCAGAAATAGAAACTTACCATCCCCTTCTTTGTCAACAGATTTAACGGACACAAAGGACATCACTTATGCGCGATTGTGTTCCTCTATTGGCAGGTAATAATCGAGACCAGTTGTACCAGTGTATTTGTTGTGACATTTATGTTAAATTGTCAAGTACCCCATGCACTACAGGCCCCCAGGGGTGGGCAGATTTCGCTTTGTACTAATCTCCATTATTATTCTAATTTCACGTTGTGGTTCGCTTGTTGTAAAACGAACGGTGCTGATTGGATCGCTGTTTAAGGGTTATTTAAGATGGCTGTCGGATAATTCTGGAGGGTGGCGGTGTAATTCAGCACTTATTGATATACTCTATTTGATATTTACTTAGATCTAACCCCCTTATCTCATACGAGGCTATGTTGAGGTTAATTTCCTGTATGATTTAATATTCAAAGTAATAATTATAGCAATAACAATTTGTCGATGGTCTGAACTACTATCTTGCCTCAGTTAACTGGGAACTCTGATTCTCGAGATTGGACCGGAACGCTGCAACTGGCAGATTATATAAACTTGTAAAAGCTGGCATTAGTCAGTTTGTGCCAGTGAAAAGATTTTAAAAAAATCTCTGGACGCAGCAAGTGCGTTATGGTAGCGAATTTTCTTTAAAATATTTTTAATAGCAAATGACTTTCTTTGATGAAAGCAGGCATCAAACTTGGTTGCCTATATAGTAGAAACAATGTACCATATTTCATCGAAATAAATTTATTGTTTGAAAATACATAAACATTTTTCTAAGGTCTAGATGCAGCAAATGTGTTATGGAAGTGTATTTCCATAAAAATGTTTTTAATAGCAAATGCGAGCAGGCATCAATCTGATTACCGGTATAGTCTATGTAGTAGAAACAATGTACTATATTTTATCAAAATTACTTACGGTTTGAAAATATACAAAAATTTTCCGAAAATAAACTTAAATGTGAGTTTCCTAACCAACAAAGCTTACGTGAATAGCAAGTTGAGTTATTGAAATTTGAAGGATTTAATGAAAATTCGGTAAATTTGCAGATTAGCTCCCGAACGCTTTTCAACAAATTGTTTTCAGAAACATTACTAGGACCCCCACCTGCATGCACAAACCACAAGAAAAATTTCTTGTTTACACCCCCAAGGAAGTTATGCGACTGGGAGTGAATAGGGGTGCTGTGCGGGGTAGGCAGGGTTTAAGGAGGATATAGCTTCAACATGTGAAAAAGACAGCTTTCAAGCCCGCTTTATTCGAATTTTCTGCTCATATTTCCTTTTTACTACCTACCCCGCCCAGCACCCCTACTCACTCCTGGTCCCGCAACTTCCTTGTGGAATGTGAAAAAGAAAATTTTCTTGTGGTTTGTGGATCCAGGTGTAGGCAGGTTTCTGAAAACAGTTTTTTGAAAAGCGTTCGGGAGCTAAACTGCAAATTTACCGAAAATTCGCTACCAAAACGTACTTACTGCGTCGAGATTTTTTTCTTACAAACGCATCATATTTCGACAAAAAATGCAAAAATGCATTAACGAATTTGTTCTACGAAATTTAGCAAAAAAAAATTATGCACCCCTACTCACTCCTGGTCCCGTAACTACCTTGGGGGGTGTGAAAAAGAAAATTTTCTTGTGGTTTGTGGATCCAGGGAGGGTTAGGCAGGTTTCTGAAAACAGTTTTTTTAAAAGCGTTCGGGAGCTAAACTGCAAATTTACCGAAAATTCGCTACCAAAACGCACTTACTGCGTCTAGATCTTTTTCTTACAAACGCATCATATTTCGATAAAAAATTCAAAAATGCATTAACGAATTTGTTCTACGAAACTTAGCTAAAAAGGGTATACACCCCTACTCACTCCTGGTCCCGTAACTTCTTTGGGGAGTGTAAACAAGAAATTTTTTGGGGGAATAGGGGTGCTGTGCGGGGTAGACAGGGTTTAAGGGGTATATGGCTTCAAGATGTGAAAAAGACAGCTTTCAAGCCCGCTTTATTCGAATTTTCTGCTCATATTTCCTTTTTACTACCTACCCCGCCCAGCACCCCTACTCACTTCTGGTCCAGTAACTTCCTTAGGGGGTGTGAAAAACTTTTTTTTTGTGGTTTGTGGATCCAGGGGGGGGGGTGTAGGCAGGTTTGTGAAAACAGTTTTCTGAAAAGCGTTCGGGAGCTAAACTGCAAATTTACCGCAAATTCGCTACCAAAACGCACTTACTGCGGCCAGATTTTTTTTCCTACAAACGCATCATATTTCGACAAAAAATGCAAAAATGCATTAACGAATTTGTTCTACGAAATTTAGCTTAAAAAAATTATTCACCCCTACTCACTCCTGGTCCCGTAACTTCCTTGGGGGGTGTGAACAAGAAAGTTTTCTTGGGGTTTCTGGATTCAGGGGGGAGGCAGTTTCTGAAAACAGTGTTTTGAAAAGCGTTCGGGAGCTAAACTGCAAATTTACCGAAAATTCGCTACCAAAACGCACTTACTGCGTCCAGATTTTTTTCTTTCAAACGCATCATATTTCGACAAAAATGCAAAAATGCATTACCGAATTTGTGCTACGAAAATTAGCTTAAAAACATTATACACCCCTACTCATTCCTGGTCCCGTAGCTTCCTTGGGGAGTGTGAACAAGAAATTTTCTTTGGGGTTTGTGGATCCAGGAGGGGGCTAGGCAGGTTTCTGAAAACAGTTTTTTGAAAAGCGTTCGGAAACTACACTGCAAATTTACCGAAAATTCGCTAACAAAACGCACTTACTGCGTCCAGATTTTTTTCTTTCAAACGCATCATATTTCGACAAAAATGCAAAAATGCATTAACGAATTTGTTCTACGAAATTTAGCTAAAAAAATATTCACCCCTACTAACTCCTGGTCCCGTAACTTCCTTGGGGGGTGTGAACAAGAAATTTTTCTTGGGGTTTGTGGTTCCAGGGGGGGTCTAGGCAGGTTTCTGAAAACAGTGTTTTGAAAAGCGTTCGGGAGCTAAACTGCAAATTTACCGAAAATTCGCTACCAAAACGCAATTACTGCGTCTAGATCTTTTTCTTACAAACGCATCATATTTCGATAAAAAATTCAAAAATGCATTAACGAATTTGTTCTACGAAAATTAGCTAAAAAAATTATACACCCCTACTCACTCCTGGTCCCGTAACTTCTTTGGGGAGTGTAAACAATAAATTTTTTGGGGGAATAGGGGTGCTGTGCGGGGTAGGCAGGGTTTAAGGGGGATATGGCTTCAAGATGTGAAAAAGACAGCTTTCAAGCCCGCTTTATTCGAATTTTCTGCTCATATTTCCTTTTTACTACCTACCCCGCTCAGCACCCCTACTCACTTCTGGTCCCGTAACTTCCTTAGGGGGTGTGAAAAAGATTTTTTTTGTGGTTTGTGGATCCAGGGGGGGGGGTAGGCAGGTTTCTGAAAACAGTTTTTTGAAAAGCGGTCGGGAGCTGAACTGCAAATTTACCGAAAATTCGCTACCAAAACGCACTTACTGCGTCCAGATTTTTTTCCTACAAACGCATCATATTTCGACAAAAAATGCAAAAATGCATTAACGAATTTGTTCTACGAAATTTAGCTAAAAAAAAATTATGCACCCCTACTCACTCCTGGTCCCGTAACTTCCTTGGGGGGTGTGAAAAAGAAAATTTTCTTGTGGTTTGTGGATCCAGGGGAGGTTAGGCAGGTTTCTGAAAACAGTTTTTTGAAAAGCGTTCGGGAGATAAACTGCAAATTTACCGAAAATTCGCTACCAAAACGCACTTACTGCGTCTAGATCTTTTTCTTACAAACGCATCGTATTTCGATTAAAAATTCAAAAATGTATTAACGAATTTGTTCTACGAAAATTAGCTAAAAAGATTATACACCCCTACTCACTCCTGGTCCCGTAACTTCTTTGGGGAGTGTAAATAAGAAATTTTTTGGGGGAATAGGGGTGCTGTGCGGGATAGGCAGGGTTTAATGGAGCTATGGCTTCAAGATGTGAAAAAGACAGCTTGCAAGCCCGTTTTATTCGCATTTTCTGTTCATATTTCCTTTTTACTACCTACCCCGCCCAGCACCCCTATTCACTCCTGGTCCCGTAACTTTCTTGGGAGGTGTAAACAAGAAAATTTTGTTGTGTTTTGTGGACCGGGGGGGGGGGCGGTGTCGGCTAGAGGCAGGTTTCTGAAAACAATTTTTTGGAAAGCGTACGGGAGCAAATCTGCAAATTTACCGAGAATTCGCTACCAAAACGCACTTACTGCGTTCAAATTTTTTTCTTATAAACGCATCATATTTCGATAAAAAATGCAAAAATGCATTAAAAAATTTGTTCTACGAAAATTTGCTAAAAAAATTATAGACCGTTAAACCATAAACTTAGCTAAACCTAAAAATAAATATCCAAAAAGGCACCAACTTAACTAAACTGACAGCCAAAGCATCAAAGAAAGGGTCTATTTGAAATTGATATTTTGTAAATATTTTAGTAAAATGAAGGGCAATGACGGTTGAATCTGAAACTTAAGGGTTTGCAGAACACTCTTCTTGCAACATTTTCTTTTGGCAATCGGTATTTGTTTCACATTATTTGCCTAAACATTGCCAATTTTGACGTTTAAAATTGCGACTTTGACGTTTTGAGGAAAACTTCAAAATTTGTTTTTAACTGACCATAGATTTTGGTACAGAGTTCACTCTTTATAATACAAACACGCGTACCAACTCTGGTTGCCCTTACTTTGTTATTTACGGAGATATGATGTTTTTTAGAGAGGAAACACAAAATTTTCCGGGAAAGCCTAGTCCGATTTCTTTGACTAACGAACTTATCCAAGCCACTTGCAAGAGGAAGGTACTTACCAAATTTGATCAAGATCGGTCCATTATTTTTTGAGTTATATATAAATACAGATCTCCTCATTAGCGAATTTAAAAAAAATCGCTAATATAGTTTTCCTAAATGGTTTACAACTGAATTGCGACATCTAACAATTCTAAAGAAAAAGACTCATGCAAAATATATGCAAAATAGAACTGATACTAGCTATTTAGAGTTTGCAGGACCTCGATCTCGATGCAAGGCTCTATCAAATTTGTGTTTATCAGAGTACATCCGAGATAAAGACTCTGAATTTAGGAATGATCCTAACTCATTCTGGAGATTTATAAATAAAAACAATCATCCTTTGGCATTCCTTCCACAATGCACTGCGGTGCTTTGGTTGGTAACACTGCACAGTAACTTGCGAATTTATTTGGTAGTTTCTTCTCCTCTGTGTATACAACTAACGCTGTTGTAGCCGCGATGGCTTCGCCACTGGCTTCTAGCAGTAATAATCGCTCCAGGATGTGTGTGTGAGCTGTTCCGAAATATCTATTTTTGACATTTATACAAGCATTTCTGCTCTTAGTGATACAGTTGTGGCCGGTCCAGATGGTGTACCAGATATTATTATAAGACGTTGTGCCTGTACATATTCTCTTCAATTTATCTTTACGGTTTCCAATCTTCCCTGATCTCTGGAAGGAGAGCTTCTCGGTGCCTGTGTATAAAAGTGGTGACAGAGATGAGGTACAAAATTACAGAAGGATCTGTTTGCAATCATCAATTCCAAAAGTGATTCCCTGGTTTATGACCAGCTGTCGTGGTCATGTAAGGGTCTTTTGGTGCCGCAGAAGCAGGTTTTTTTTAGCTCACAGGTCCACAGTTACTAACCTGAGTATTCTTCAGTCAACGGTACTGGAATCCTTGGAGTCTGGTAAGCAGGTGGATGCCATATATACTGACTTCAGTAGGGCCTTTGATACAGTCGACCATTCACTCCTGCTATCTAGATTACACAGGCTTGGCTTAAATGATTGTTTGGTGACCCGGTTTGACAGTTTTCTAACTGGTAAAACCCAGAGAGTCAAAGTCGCTGGATTTTATTCAGATGTTGTTCACATGATATCTGGTGTCCCGCAGGGAGGTCACTGTTCACCACTTTTATTCAATCTTTTTATTAACGATGTGGTCCATATCTTTGCTGGTAGTGAGTGTCTCCTGTTTACCGATAATATGAAGCTGCTTAAGGTGATAACTGGCCTTCAGGATCAGCAGGATTTGCAGGATGATTTAGAGCGTCTCTGCTTATTGTGCTTTGACACCAAATTAAATCCTAACATCAGCAAAAATGTTCTTATATAGCTTTTTCAGAGGAGGGAGGAAGTTCAGAACTTCATATTCAGTAAACGGTGAGCTTTTGTCTTATGTTAACCAGATCAAGGATGTGTTACAGTGGATGAACAAATTACTTTTATACAATTGTGGACTCCTATGAGATTCTGGGCAGAATCGGCCTGAATGTACCTAACAGACTGTTAAGGTCATATAACTTGTTTTTTGTCCCATTCCACTGCACTAATTATGGACTTAATTCGCCTATCGATAGATATCTACGTATTATGAATGAGATCACTGAGGTGGACAATTTTGACATCTTTTGTGTTTCACTGTTTGCTTTCAGAAGGCATATGGTTGCGTCTGTTGTTGCGGTGAACTGCTGAACGGACTGTGTATCTTTTGTGTGGCAGTTCTGCTGTGATTCTTTGTAGATTTATGTGTGCATCTTTGATTTGTTTTGTACTTTTACTTGTATTGTAGCACTAAGTGGGGTTTCCCCGTATAAATTAGATTAACTTTAGATTAGTAGTCTAATGGAGCTTATGTTTTAGTTAGCCTCAAACTAATATTTGCTATACCTCCTGATTGATTATCAATGTTGTTTTTAACCTGGTTTAAGTCATAGTAACAACACGGGTTGTTAAACAGCCTTCTTTGGAGTGTGCATGTAAGGCACTCTGCTTGCTGAAAGTCATAAATTGAAGGCATCAAAAACTGATGGAATGTCTTGTTTCAGTAGATACTTATGTTAAGTACAATTTACACCGCAATACAGTTTTAGACCTGACGATCGTTTCGCTAACAATATTATCGTTAGCAAAGTGTTAGATCGTTACCCACACTGTAGGATTCCAGCATATTAATATTTTTCTGCAGGTTAATAGCAGAATATGCCAACAGAACTAAGTCGTCCGCGTATAAAACCATGACAACATCGTTTTGTCCATCGAGGTCGATAACTTCCTTGATTGCCAGTCTTTAATTTGCTCATTCCACAAACGTCAGCCACCTTCTGGATCGTTTTTACAAAATTAGTATAGTCTGCCGCTATATCGCCCATGATTTCCAAACAAAAGATAATAACTAAAGAGATAACTCAAACAACCGCAAAAACTATTTACCGAAATAAGATTTTAAGTTTTTATCTGACAGCAATAAAAAACATTCCTGGTTCCCTAGGCTACTATTAGGCAGCCATAATTTTTGACGATGTGGACGTAGAATGATACGTTCTTTCAAATGGCGTGGTCGAAATTGCTATTTAAAAAAACTGTCGGTGATGTCATATCTCGAACAACGATGACGTCACAAATATGGGTTGTATGTCAAAAAGTGTCTTTGCTTAAAACAAAATCAAGGTGTCAGAGGATGTTTTCGAAAAACACTCAATTTCAGAAATAATAAATTTTTATTCGCTCCTTTTCGAAAGCACTGTGGTATGTTATGTCCATTGGATCACTTCTTTTTTTTTAAATTTCAACAACACACCACGAGGGCTTACAGTCTAAATACTATCGTACCGTGGGTGTCGACAAGGAGGAAAGAGGCAACTTGTTAATTCTGGACTTGAAGGTTTGGAGGTTCGGGGGAGAAGGAAAAACATGTGCCGGCAAGGAATTCCACAACTTGGAAGTCCTCGGGACAAAAGAGCGGGCATAACAAGATGTTCTATGTCTGGTGACCTGGACAGTAAAAGGGTGCATTCGCTCTGTTCCCCTGGTAGATCTGTTGGGGGCAGCAGGTGGAGGAACTATGGAAGAAAGCTCCTCTGAGCAGTGCCCGTGCAGATATATATAAAAGAGAGAGAGGTCACCAACGGCACGTCGGTGGGCAAGGGATGGCAGCCTTTGGGTAAGGGTAGGGTCACCGATGAGACGTATAGCTCTCTTTTGAATGGAGTCCAGGATAGCGAGTGTAGAAGCGGCAGCAGCACCCCAGATGTGGGAGCAGTATTCGAGGTTTGGTCTTATTTGTGAAGTATATAAAGTATAGAGATTAGCTGGTGAAAAATATTTGCGAGCCCGGAAGAGGAAACCTAATTTCTTAGCAGCCGCTTCTGCAATTGATGTGACATGTTGGTGCCAATTGAGATTTCGATCCACAGAGATGCCAACAAGTGAAAAGGACTCTTTACTTTGAATAACTTGGTTGTTTATTGTGATGGGTCTAGGGCTGGTGTATCTCTTATGAGAAAGAAGGCAAGACTGTGATTTGGTGGGGTTGAATTGTACAAGATTTCTACTTCCCCAGTCTAATATTTTTTGGAGATCCGCGGAGATAGAACCCTCCATGAGTCTGCGATCCTCATCTAGTTGGGCTAAAGAGACAGGCTTAGTGTATTGTATATTGGAGTGGAGGGTTCTGTCGTCCGCGTAACTGTGAACTGGGTTGGATGTGCTAGAGAGGAGGTCATTGATGTGGAGAAGAAACAAAGCAGGGGCTAAAGCTGAACCTTGAGGAACTCCTGCATTAATTGGATACAGTTTAGAGGAATGGCCATCCACGACAACAGAAATGCTCCGGTTGGAGAGGAAATTTGCAGTCCACGTACAGAGTTTTGGTGGTAGGCCATAGGCCGGTAGTTTATTAAGTAGCGCTGCGTGCCAGACCTGGTCGAATGCTTTGGATATGTCTAGAGCGACAATCTGGGATTCACCGTGTAGTTCCATAGACTTGTTCCAAGAATGGGTGACAAAGGAAAGGAGGTCGGCAGTTGATCTGCGCTGACGGAATCCATACTGCCTGTCGTGGATTAGACTGTGTTTTTCAAGAAATTTTAGTAATTCGGTGTTTATATACTTTTCCATCACTTTAGGTTGCTTTTCTGGTTATTATTATTTTGATACTTGTATCTTATTTATAATGTGTTACATTTGTTATTCATTAAATTATTAAAGGGGGTAGATGTGTAGTGTGACTTTAAAATAATATACCTACAACTCGCATTTTTAGATACATTATTTCTCGGAGCGTATCTGTATATTTGGTTTAGATTTAACATTCGGTCGATTTATTTACGCTGACATTGTAGCCCTAGAGCAAGCAGACGTCGACAATGTAGCTGAAATATTGCAATGCTGACCTTAGCAAATATGCAGGGCGCATAGTAAATGGTAGCAACTCTAATATGGTCACTAGTTATCCAGGTCAGTGAGCTACTGATAAAATATTTCCGGAACTAATTGATCCATAAACTTGAATCGGTACACCAGAACGGATTGCCATTGTAAAGCAAGTGTTTGGATGTATTACAAGAAATTGAGCAACTTTAAATTCATAAGGAAAATCTATTTTATTGCCAATAACTCTTATATCATCGTTATCCTACATTGGATTTCCTGGATTTGTATTTATACTGAGTGGTCCAAGAGTAGTTATTTAAATACCAAAAATGTTGGGGACGCAGCAAGTGCATTATACGAGCGAATTTTCATAATAATTGTACACTATTAGTCACGTATATTATTAAAACTAATTTTTAAATTTAAGTGGACCTGGGAGACCGGTTTTAGAGTCCCAGTTAGCGATTATTTGAAGAAGTTTCTATTTTCTATGGAGCTAGAAAAATATAATTTGGTAGAAATATATGTAAAAAGGTAAAAAGGTAAAGGTAAGATGCTTACTGGCAATTAGGCCATTGCTGACCCTTTTTCCTCATCTAAACTAACCTACCCTCCACCTTGAGCTCGATCACAACGACAGAAGTGATTTGAAAAATCATCCGCCGCCGGTGAGTCTCGAACCGTGGTCCCCCGAGTCCGTATTGGAAAGTCTGAATCGACTTTCCCTGCACGGCCACGGAGGCGCTAGAAATATATGTAGGTCCTGCAAGTCTCTTTAAAAAAAGGGTTACAAACTTCATTAAAGTCACAAAAGTTTTCTAGAAAAAAATTAATGATTAACAAAGGGAATGTACCTGTCAAATCATAAGTATGACAGGTATCTTTCCTTTTAATTGTTTGGATGGTTTTGTTTTAGTCAACCCAACCGAACTAGTTTTTGCAAACAAAACAACAAAAAAGGTTTTTTCAAACCAACTTGTAGCTTCCCGCGAGGCTTATTTTATTATTTTTCTTTAACTTAGTACCCACACTGCGTTTACATAGGTGTTACTATGGTTCAAGATTGAAGGAATAATAGGAAATTGAGCTATCGGATTCCAAATATTTTTACAAAAATTCTCTACTATAATGTATTTTCTGCACGCAGAACTTTCTCAACACTTATTTACTTTTGCTGTTTCCACACATTTAGATAATGATGAAATATTGTAGCCCTCTGGGTAAGGCTGACAAACAAGGCAACCTAAATTCCATTTTTGGAAAAATATTTTAAACATAAAATGGGGCAACAATTTAAACATAAATTGAAAAACTTGGTTCGCTGCTTTGTCGCACGGGTTCCCTTTCCCCCTTTGCATACCTACAACCACCCTCGATGCATAAACAAAACAAGAAAAGTTTGTTGGGAACAACCCGTAAGAAAGTTACGGGATCCGCGGTGAATATAGGGGTTCTCGGCGGGATAAACAGAATTTTAAGCAGGTATACCTATAAAATGGGATAAAGGCAGCTTATACAGGTCAAACTAAGCTGCTTTTTTTCGCACTTTCCGCTGAACCTCTGTTTATAGGTATACTTTAAACTACTGCATGATATTATGTAGTTTTGTTTACCTCTAATTTTCCATATACGAGATGAAGAGTAAATAAAGACTGAAAGTAAACAATAAGTACCTTATTCCAAGATTCTCAGGTATAAGCGACAGCGGAGTCGATTTCAAGGTTATTGTCTTCTTCTTCTTTGTTTATGATGTCTGTAAACAAAGAAGGAGAAGAAGATATCTTTGAATTTGACTTTCCCCTGCTGTCAATTTGCAAAATAACAAATGACAAATAGGTAATCGGTGATTTAACTAGGAGAGCGATATGGCTTTTAAATACCCTGAAGAATGGGAAGCTTAATATTTATACATAATAAACCGTAATTCTAGATTTCCTTTGAACAAATTGAATCACTTTCATTAAAATTGTTATTCATTACTATATATTTTTCTGATATCTTGAGTTGTTTATCTTGAAAATTTTGGCCAATGGCAACCCGGCTGATCGTTTATGGTGACATATTTTTGTAGTCTGTTCGTTTGAAGTTTGATTTGGAGCATTTGTTTGCAATAGCAGCGTCACCCTGATATATCTGTCAGACCTTGTCTAGGCACCCTTTCAGAGGTAAATTATTTATTTTTATTTGGTTATAACTCAAAATTTACTAAACCGATTGAGTGGTTTGGGATGAAGGACCACTTATACGATACCTAAATGCGTGAAAAGTTTTTGTTTCTTCCTTTTAGTAATTAAAAAATTATGGGGTTTTCAAAAAGGTTTTTGCATTTTTTTCTAAAAGGTATTGAGCGTCAAAACTGTCTAACGAACACATTCAAGCACTTGGTGAAGGATTTTTTGAGTTATCGGTTGGCTACGTATATATATATATATATATATATATATATATATATATATATATATATATATATATATATATATATATATATATATATATATATATATATGTATAAACTTTCCAACTGACCTTTTATTTGGGTCATAGGGGCTCTAATTCGCGCTCATTTGAAGAAATTTTCCAAAAATCTTACCATCGGTACCTCTCTATTAGTGAATTTTCTTAATGAAAATTCACTAAAAAATATGTATGGGATTTCTTATCTAATACAAGAAGGTGGCTCAAAAGTAACATTACACAGCAGCAGCGAACCTGTTATATTTAATTAGAAAGACTATTAATATTATTATCTATTTGCTGAAAATTATACATATGTCATTACAATAAAGTCATAAGACTTGAGCAGTACTTAATCATAAAATTTAATGAGACTATTCCAAAATGTGTTTAAAATCTCCCTTCCAACATATCTGTCACTTGAAATTTCAACATACCTCATGAAATAATTTTTTCCATCTCTCTTCCATCTGATGTGTTTGTCGATACTTTTATTTGAAACTAATCTTGGAGATACCACTTGAGTCAATTTAAATTGAAACCTGTGATGAGCATTGATAAGTACAATTTGGAGAACCCAATTCATCGCAATATAGTTTTCAGACTTGACAATCGTTTCGCTAACAAAGTTAGCGTCATCAGAGGGATGAACAGTTTATTCAGCCCTCCAATGACGCGAACTTTGTTAGCGAAACGATCGTTAGGTCTAAAAACTGTATTGCGATGAATTGGATTCTCCAAACTGTATTTATCAATACCACTTGAACTTCTAAACTGATAATATTTTTTTGCACTCCATTATTATGTAAATCCTTTTTTAAAATTATTCATTGATTATGGTTGACTTGACTTCGTAATAGCTTTCGAACGCAAAAGACATAGAGGTGTTCTTCCCGGCTTTGCGAAGAAATGTGCGATAGAGTAATAGCACTTGGCAGCTGCTTCTCAGCTCATTTAGCTATTTATTACAGTTACTTACCAACTCGTATGCTGTATATTTGCAAGAAAAAAATCGTGACGCGGTAAGTGCGTTTTGGTAGCGATTTTTCATTAAATGCATCAAATTTCAATAACTCAATTTGCTATTAACCTAAGGTTCGTGGGCTAGGAATACAGTTTTCTCGGAAACATTTTAAGTTTATTTTGGGAAAATGTTTTGTACATTTTCAAACAATATTTTCATAAAATATGGCATATTGTTTCTACTATATAGGTTATACTGGTATCCAAATTGATGCCTGCTTGCATTAAAGAGACGTATTTGCTATTAAAAACATTTTAATGAAAATTCAGTTCCATAACGCACTTGCTGAGTCCAGGTTTTTTATATAAATTCATTTGGTTAATCCAGAAAGCCTAATTTTTATGATATCCAAACAAATGTTTTTAACAAGAGTTACATATGTACCTATGTATAATTTAAAAATGACTGGACGCAGCAAGTGCGTTATGGTAGGGTATTTTCATAAAACTGGTTTTTTATAGCTAATGTTTTCTTTTAAAGAGAGCAGACATAAAATTTACTTATCAGTATAACCTGTAGAGGTGAAACATAATGTATCATATTTCATACAAATACCTTTATTGTTTGAAAATGTAAAAAAAAAATCCGAAAATAAACATAAAATGTTCCCGAAGAAACTGGTTTCCCGGTCAACGAAGTTTATAGGTTAATAAAAAATTAAGCTATTCAAATCTGAAGCATTTATTGAAAATTCGCTGTCATAACACACTGGCTGCGTCCGAAATTTCTTTTCTTACAACGTGCAATATATTTCAATGGAAAATACAAAAATGCAATTGCATAAGACGTGTTCGATTAAAAAAAAAGCAAATTTGCATCACTAACCACTTATGATCCCTCCTGTGATTGTAGATATAATTTTTTAAGATGAAGCTAACGTATACAATTTTTTTCCTATCTTGTATAGATATATTGAGCTTTATTGATTCGCTAAAAATTATATACCATTAAACGATAAACTCTATAGCTAAAACTACTGCCAAGCATCAGAGAAAGGGTCTATTTGAAATGAATATTCTGGAAACATTTTAGTAAATTGAAGGGCAATGACGGTTGAAGTTCAGGGTTTTTAAAACATTCTTCTCGTGACATTTTCTCTGCACAGCCAGTATTAGTTTCAGGTTATTTGCCTAAATTTTGCCAATTTTGACGTTTCAAATCGCGACTTTGACGTTTGGAGGGGAACCCCAATTTTTTTAAAATCCTATAACTTTTTTGTCTCCTAACTCACAGATCTAGATTTTGGTGCGTATTCTAGATTTTATGATATAAATCCGCGTACCCAATTTGGTTGCCCTTACTTTGTTATTTCCGGAGATATAAACATTTTCCGGGAAAAACTGGGTCGATTTTCCTGGCTAACGAACTTATCTAACCGACTTACAAGCTGAAGGTATTCACAAAATTTTATCAAAATCGGCTCAATATTCTTTGAGTTATCGGTGTGCTACACACGCGCGCACACGCATACGCAAAGTGATGGAAAAGTATATAAATACCGAATTATTAAAATTTCTTGAAAAACACAGTCTAATCCACTACAGGCAGTATGGATTCCGTCAGCGCAGATCCACTGTCGACCTCCTTTCCTTTGTCACCCATTCTTGGAACAAGTCTATGGAACTACACGGCCAAAATTGTCGCTCTTGACATATCCAAAGCATTCTACCAGATCTGGCACGCAACGCTATAAGCTTCTGGCCTATGGCCTACCACCAAAACTCTGTACCTGGACAGCAGATTTCCTTTCCAGCCGGAGCATTTCTCTTGTCGTGGATGGACATTCCTCCAAACTGTATCCAATTAATGCAGGAGTTCCTCAAGGTTCAGCTTCAGTCCTTACTTTGTTTCTTCTCCACATCAATGACCTCCTCTCTAGCACATCCAACCCAGTTCACAGTTACGCGGACGACAGCACCCTCCACTCAAATATACAATATTCTAAGCCTGTCTTTTTAGCCCAATTAGATGAGGATCGCAGACTCATGGGGGGTTCTGTCTCTGTGTATCTCCAAAAAATATTATACCGAGGAAGTAAAAATCTTGTACAATTCAACTCCATAAAATCTCAGTCTTGCTTTCTATCTCATACACCAGATACACCAGCCCTAGACCCATCACAATGAACAACCAAGTTATTCAAAGTAATGAGTCCTTTTCACTTGTTGGAATTTCTGTGGATCAAAATCTCAATTGGCACCAACATGTCACATCAATTGTAGAAGCGGCTGCCTTCGTTTCCTCTTCCGGGCTCGCAAATACTTTTCACCAGCTAATCTCTATAAATTATATACTTCAAAAATAAGGCGATACCTCGAATACTACTCCCACATCTAGGGTGCCGCTGCCGCTTCTACACTCGGTATCCTGGACTCCATTCAGAAGAGAGCTATACGTTTCATCGGTGACCCTACCCTCACCCCAAGGCTGCCATCCCTTGCGCATCGACGTGCCGTTGGTGACCTCTCTCTCTCTCTCTCTCATATATATATATATATATATATATATATATATATATATATATATATATATATATATATATATATATATATATATATATTTCTGCACGGGCACTGTTCAGATGAGCTTTCTTCCATAGTTCCTCCACGTGCTGCCCCCAACAGATCTACCAGGGGAATAGAGCGAATGTACCCTTTTACTGTCCAGGTCATCAGCAATAGAACATCCTGTTATGCCTGCTCTTTTGCCGGAGGACTACCACGTTGTGGAATTCCTTGCCGGCACATGTCTTTCCTTCTCCCCCGAACCACCAAACCTTCAAGTCCAGAATTAACAAGTTGCCTCTTTCCTCCTGTCGACACCCACGGTACGATAGTATTTAGGCTGTAAGCGCTCGTGGTGTGTTATTGAGATATAAAAAGAACATATAAAAATTTAAACTGACCCCGGATATGTGATCTAGAGGGCCTAGTTCACGCTCATCTGTAGAATTTTTTTAAATTGAAAAAATTTAGTGAATTTTTTAAAGAAAATTCTCTAAAAATTAGCAACCACGTGAAATTCCAAAGTCATATCAGTCTGCTATGATTTTTTGCTTGTTTTACTCTGTTGAATTGCACATAAAGTTGGAGAAGGCGCTTGACACATTGATAAATAATTTCTCAAATCAATAAGATAACCGTGAGAAAAATATATGCAATATTTTCAGTATTTTTGTTTCTTTAACTTCGGTCTATTTCCGCGTCTATGGCAAATCACCGACGCCGGGGAGCAGGTTCACCTCTCTATCCTGGAAATTTTGCCGATCGCTGCCTTACTGTGAGGAGGGTATGGATCTTTAAAGTACCCAGCATCACATGGACACGGGACCGACGGCTTTATGCCCCCTCTGATCGTGAAGACCTTCAAATTGCTAAAATACAATGCAACAACCTCGGTTAATATTAAAGTTACACTATGTACTGAAAAAGTGAAAGGAGAACCCTGGGATCGAACATAGGAGCGTTCGGTTTAGAGGCACACGTTCTTACTATTGAACCACCGAGGCTTTAATACTGTGAATGTGCGCTGTTTACATTACGTTATCCTGGTTTTAGAAAATATTATGGCTGCATATGCAGAAAATAATTTTTGTTCGTATAATTTGTCTATTATAATGTATTTAAAATATTGATATATTGTTTACTTATCTAGCAACATAATTTATTGTGAAGTCGCGTTACTAAAGCGTCTTTTCTTTTTCAGGTGAGTTTGCACGAATTACAACTATCTTGCTGGTAAGAAAATTTTTTGTACATGAAATAATCTTTCAGAAGATTTATTAGTCAAGTAAATTCTTTGGAAAATAGCCGCTCGCTCTGCAAGTGGTTAAAAAGTTTTGTATTTTGCATATGTTGTTCGTGTTAGACCTGTATCATAAATCCAAGTTTCCGACCTTTGTGCTCGGAATCGACAAATCATTTAAATTTTTGACCGCTCCTACGTTTTATTAAAAATATATCCTGAACGGTTAGCTTTACAGAAAAATAAACATTTATCTCAAATTGAAACTGGAATAAATATTATATAGCCTGGGCTCAACGCCGGTGCTGCAACTTGAAGAACAATTGAGATATACAGGCTTTACGAAATTACAATTTTCATAAAAAGTTGAAAAATGTTGTTCCTTTTTGTTAAATATCTTCTAAACGAAACTGTCTAGAGTAAACGTCATATAACATATGTTTTAAATCAGGGTTAATTTTCTATAAACAGGGTGCGATAGAACGTTTCCCAAGCTAAAGATAGATTTTCTTTATATTTCAACAACACACCACGAGGGCTTACAGCCTAAATACTATCGTACCGTGGGTGTCGACAAGGAGGAAAGAGGAACTTATAATTCTGGACTTAAAGGTTTGGAGGTTAGGAGGAGGAAAAACAAGTGCCGGCAAGAAATTCCACAACTTGGAAGTCATCGGGACAAAAGAGCGGGCATAACAATATGTTCTATATCTGGTGACCTGGACAGTAAAAGGGTGCATGCACTCTGTGCCCCTGGTAGATCTGTTGGGGGCAGCAAGTTGAGGAACTATAGAAGAAAGCTCCACTGAGCAGTGCCCGTGCAGATATCTAAAAAAAAGAGAGAGAGAGAGAGAGAGAGAGAGGTCACCGACGGCACGTCGGTGGGCAAGGGATGGCAGCCTTTGGGTGAGGGTAGGGTCACCGATGAGACGTATATCTCTTCTGAATGGAGTCCACGATAGCGAGTGTAGAAGCGGCAGCGGCACCCCATATGTGGGAGCAGTATTCGAGGTTTAACCTTATTTGTGAAGTATATAAGGTGAAGAGTTTAGCTGGTGACAAGTATTTGCGAGCTCGGAAGAGGAAACCCAAATTCTTAACAGCCGCTTCTGTAGTTAATGTAACATGTTGGTGCCAATTGAAATTTCCATCCACAGAAATGCCAACAAGTGAAAAGGACTCATTACTTTGAATACTTGGTTGTTCATTGTTCTAGGGCTGGTGTATCTCTTATGAGATAGAAAGCAAGAGTGAGATTTGTTAGAGTGGAATTGTACAAGATTTCTATTTCCCCAGTCTAATATTTTTTGGAGCTCCACAGAGACAGAACCCTTCGTGAGTCTGCGATCCTCATCTAATTGGGCCAAAGAGACAGGCTTAGAATATTGTATATTTGAGTGGAGGGTGCTGAACCTTGAGGGACTCCTGCATTAATTGAATACAGTTTAGAGGAATGGCCATTCATGACAACAGAAATGCTCCCGTTGTAGAGGAAATTTGCTGTCCAGGTACAGAGTTTTGGTGGTAGGCCATAAGTCGGAAGTTTATTGAGCAGCGCTGCGTGCAAGACCTGGTCGAATGCTTTGGATGTGTATAGAGCGACAATCTGGGATTCACCGTGTAGTTCCATAAATTTGTTTCAAGAATGGGTGACAAAGGAAAGGAGTTCTGCAGTTGATTTGCTCATAGAGTGGGTTTAAAACAATTTACAAATCTTTTTTTTTACTTTAGCGTCGGTATACTTCCGCGACTATGGCCACTAACCGATGACAAGGAGCAGTTTGACCTCACTATCCTGGAAACCCTGCCGACGCCCTGTCTTTCTGTGAGGATGGTAGGGCTCTTTAAGTGCCCAATATCTTATACCCAACTAACAAGGTTGCTTTTATAAAAGCTGTGAGATCCTTTTCTCAGTTTTTCAATAATTAGTAAAGTTTTATAATTAGACTTCAAAAACGTGTTCCCATTATTAAAACAACCCCTTTTAGTCCAAAATGGGAACAAATTCATACAACGATTTTATTGTATAAGTACTGTTTATGTCAACGTTAATACCACAATACTGTCTTCTCTGTGATGTTCTGTTAACGTTTATACAGGTGTCTATAAAGCTTCTAAAAAGTAAAAGTGAGCTCGCTTGGGGATACTATTTTGGATCTTATAAAACCTTTATAAAACAAATTTGCCGTATTCTGGCATGACTGGTTAAGACATACACAGCAACTTTATAAACGTGATATCAAGAAGTGTAATAAAGTTATTTTTTCTTAGTGTTTTAAACGTCTACTCAACCTTAAAAAAGTGGTAGGCGATGCTTTGATGTAGTAAAAATGACAAATTCTATGCAATTAAAAATAAACTATAAAAGAATTGGTCGTGAAATGCAGAATCTTTTTTAGTTGGGAAAGAATAATAAGCTGCTAATTCGTACTGGGGAATAATATATATATATATATATATATATATATATATATATATATATATATATATATATATATATATATATATATATATATATATATATAGGATAGTTTATGTAAAATAGTTCTCTAGTTGCAACAAGTAGCACTCAGCGTTCCATAAAAGTAGTTTTTACGTCAGAAAAGCTTTTTAGAGATGCCTTTTGTTAATTTAAAAGACCCATAACATCTTTTTAGTGAATTTTCGTAGAAAAAATTCACAAATGGCGAGATCCCGACTTTTGAATTTTGAATTTTTTTTTTAAATGAGCGCGAACTAGGACCACTAGAACCCAAATCCGGGGTCACAATCAATTTTTATATGTTGCAAAATAAAACTCTTTATTAAAAGCCGAGCTTTCGGAAAAGTTTATTCCATTCTCAAGGCTACAACATGGAAAGGAAAAAGTTTACAATTTACTTAGGAAAAATATAAAAGTTTAAAATACTTACATCTAACGTGAGTTTTACTATTTTAGTTATACTAAAACTCACGTTAGATGTAAGTATTTTAAACTTTTATATTTTTCCTAAGTAAATTCTAAACTTTTTCCTTTCCATGTTGTAGCCTTGAGAATGGAATAAACTTTTCCGAAAGCTCGGCTTTTAATAAAGAGTTTTATTTTGCAACTGACGGCTTTCCCACAATTTTTTAAGTAAATAACACTATTACCGTCACGAAAACTTAATACTATATATATATATATATATATATATATATATATATATATATATATATATATATATATATATATATATATATATATATATATATATATATATATATATATGTATGTATATGTATCACACCGATAACTCACAAAATAATAGGCCGATTTTGATAAAATTTGGCATGTACCTTGCTTTTGTAAATGACTTGGACAAGTTCGTTAGTCAGGAAAATCGGACGAGGCTTTCCGGGAATCATTTCTATGACAATTCACTACCATAATGCACTTGCTGCGTCCGGGCTTTAAATGCTGTTGAGAGCAACTTGGCTAATAAAACATGAAAGTGTTGTAATTTGACTCTATACAAGCTTTTATCTCTACTTGGTAAGACATTATTATAAAAATTTAAAAGCCTGGACGCAGCAAGTGGGTTATGGTAGTGAATTTTCATAGAAATGATCTGGCACAAAATATTTTATTATAATTTTTTTTTCTTGTAACATAGAAATTTAAATTTTGCTGTATAGTTTACCTTTTATATCGTAAATCTATCTACCAAATTTAGTTATCATAGCTTTTTATTATTTGACATAAAAAATTTTTTTCGAGTGAAAACTCAAAAGTTTTCCGGAAAACTTCGTCGGATTTTCCTGACTAACGAAGTTATATAAGTCATTTACAAAAGGAAGGTTCGTGCCAAATTTTATCAAAATCGGCCCATTATTTTTTGAGTTATCGGTGCGATACATACATATATATATATATATATATATATATATATATATATATATATATATATATATATATATATATATATATATATATATATATATATAATTGCATGCACAGATCTAGCGATATTTTTAATAATAAAAGTTTTCAAATAAATACCTGGAAGTAAGAATAATTTTCTACCGCTGTCAAATACGTCTGTCCATTGACTAATCAATCCTCAAGTAAGTAAATAGGTTCAGCAAATAATATATAGAGGCTGCAAATGTAAGGATTTTCGGCTTTGGGGAACTCAAATATAAAATATTTCCTGTAGAGAAAAGAGAAACTCAACTATAGCTAGCTGTGGTAAAGTAAATAGATCCATAAAAGGACCAACAAATAGTAAATATTTATTATAGTAGAAAATCTTTTAACAATAAATCTATAATCAAACATTTATACTTTGACATTCAAAAGCAATATAACTTTAGCTATAAAGGTATAAGTAGCGAGTGTCCTAAATAAACAGACATTCGTGTTTGAGTTAATATTAAATCCAATATGAGTAAAAAACAAAAGGCGCCCAACATAAAATATATAAATATTCAATATAAAATACAATTACAAACATATTTATTTTCTATAAAATACACACAGAAATATACATTATTAACACTATAAATACATATAAACTTAGATAAAATACATAGTATTAAAATATAAACCTTGAAACACTAGAGATACAATATAAATAATACAATAAATATATACACCCTACAAATACTTTAATTAGCGCACAAAACGTAGGACAAATAAATACAAACAAACACACACAGACACTACGTTTACAATTATATATATATATATATATATATATATATATATATATATATATATATATATATATATATATATATATATATATATATATATATATATATATATATATATATATATACATAAACATATAAAAATTGATCCTGACCCCAGATATGGGTTCTAAGGGTCCTAGTTCGCGCTCATTTGCAAAAAAGTTTTCAAAATTCAAAAGTCGAAATCTCCCCAATAGTGATTTTTTTTCTACGAAAATTCACTAAAACGCCGTATAAAAGTTTTATTAGTTATCTGTAAGAGCATTTATATAATACCTATAGAGTAACATCGCTTAGAAGAAGCGTTCTGGTTTTATAAAGGTTTAGTTTCAAGCTTTCAGAAAAGCTTTATAAAATATTTATAAAAGAACTTTTTATTTTCGCTGACTGAATGTTCTTAAAACATCTTAAAACCACAAAATTGTCACCAAAAGTCAAATACTGGTAGGCTATGCTTTAGCGTAGTAAAAAAGAAAAATATTATACAATTAAAAAATAATAATATAACAAGTTAATCATGAAATGAAGAATCCTTGTCGATTGGGATAGACACGGGACCAGCGTCTTTACGCCTTCTCCATAGGGCGAAACGTGCAGCTTGCTCAAATAAAATGCCTCAACCTCTGTAGATGTTAATTTTACAGTATGCAGCACTAAAAATGTGAAAGGGTAACCCTGGGGAGCGAACCCAGTACCCTTCGGTCCAGAGGCACACGTTCTTACCAATTTCAATTCAATTCTAAAGGTCTATATTACATTATAACAAATTTACAAAAATTTACAATTTTTATATATACTACGACTACTTACACGTTCTTACCGCTCTTACCTCTGGGCCATCAAGGCTCTTACCAATCATTTGATCAGTGAATAATACTCTTGCCAATATCTTATCATATTAGCATTACTGGTAAATATAATTCAATTGAACTGTAGAGGTTTTTACAAACTTGCAGACCGTATCAAATTTTCCAGACTGTCTATCTAGAATTGTGAAAACGGACGATACATGGCTGAACAAAGTGTTTAGTTTTCTACATACGGAAAGTTTATTCAAACTGCTCTAAAGTCAAACCTTTTTTATTATTGGGTGTATATGCATCTGTGTGTATATATTTGTAATATATTGTACGGTGCCACAAAAAAAAAACAAGACCCTAAATACTCTGCACACATTTAGTATATTAGAAGAAGTCATTTGTGCTATTACAATGATTCTTTCGATGCGGAAATGTTCAATGAAAAATAATAGGTCTGCAAGAAACTTATGTAACTTTACAAAACATCTTTTCTGAACAAGTGTTTATCTTATGGTAGAAAAGAAACTCTAATGACTTTGTAAGTTTACCGTTATGCATTTCATTACAAAGAACATGTTACGGTTTTTATGGCAGTTATGTCGTTAAGCTAAGTGCCCTTTGTTGCTGCGTACCTGCATGTTTCACAACCTGAATTCATACAATGATCTAATTAAATGGCCACTTTATCATACTAAGACCTAGAAATTACCACCCTTTTGACAGCAAAGAAATTACTTGCCAGTGAATAATATTTGTGCTATTTCCAATTCAGTATTGGCTATCAATCATATGGCATATTAATGGGAATTATTGGTCATAAGTATAGTGTTGGTATTGAGATAGTATAGAAACTTCTTTAAGCCTCGAAATCAACTGATTACACTTTTAAATAATAATAATTGATACTGACAAATGACAATAACAGAATAACGGCTCTAGTATTATTGAGAGCCTTCAGATCATTTCGAATACAGCACTAAAGTAAATAAATTCACTTGTTTAACTTTTTTTATTAGTGAATTTTCATTAAGAAAAGTCACGAATAGAGAGGTATCGATGGTAAGACTTTTGGAAAATTTCTTCAAATGAGCGCGAATTTGGGCCTTTAGAACCCATATCCATGGTCGGTTTTGATTTATATATATATATCCATCTGATAACTTAAAAAATACTTGACCGATCTGGACCAAATTTGGGAATTACCTTGACTGTGTTAATGGCTTGGATGAGTTTGTATATTGGCACCGTACGTCTAATTCTTCTTTGAAAAAAATGTAAAGACAATTTTGAAAACACAATATTTTTATGAAATTTTGGAGTGATTCGAATGAAAATTTGCACATATATAGGAGACGTGATAATATACCTGTTAACCAAAATTCAAATTAACAGGCCCACGAGAAAAGGAGTTATTCGAAAATAAAGATGTTACAGTAATAAACAGTCTAAGATATCACTTCGAATTAAATGAGGCATTTCACACGGTGAATGTTTTCAAGCATGTTTAGACTATGAATGTGCTATTCTAAGTAGATAATTCAAAATCGACCATGTCACCTGACAATCAAATATAAATGAGCCGGGTTGCCAAATATAATAAAATTTCATTTGAATCTTAAAATGTAAAACATATTATGGTCATAACACATATTTGTACTACTTATTGATGACAAATGAAAGTTCACAATAAATTAATCCATCCATTAAATGTCGTTTAGTATTTATAAATGTTGAGTGTCCAATTCCTCGTGTTATTTTCAAAAAATAATTACAATCTAATATCTACAATATGACATCGTTGCATGCGATGACAGCATAGCTGCGAGCTGCATCGAGATACTCGAGACCTAACGTCAACGCTAATAACCAACATCAACATGGACGTCTTATTTATATTCTTATTTAAACGGAAATCTTATTTTACATTTTTATTATTGTTTAAACAGATAATGTGAGACGCTAAAATAATGATATGTTATAAATGGTAAGTAAAATATTACTTAAATAACTTTCGTGTATATAGTATATAGACTAATACCTAACCAAGATATTTGTTTTTGTTCTTTGCTTATAGGTTATGTTATAAACTTAAAGTTGAAACTGTATATTGTATAGTGATAATTTTCCCATCTTTAAGTTAGTGCTGTTTTGGAAAAGCGATGCACCCGTTTTATAAAAGCGATAAAAGATATAAAGAAGAAAGATGCTTGCTCAAACAATAAATTCAAATTCCTAAACATTATTTCATTATTATTATAAATAACACAATTTTAGACTTTTTTTTATTATGCATATATAAGCACAAGCCAAGTAAGTATAATAAGGGAGGGGGGGGGTCATTAACATTGGGGCTACACAAACTTAAAAATAGAGAAGACATTTAGATCGTGTGAGCAGCCATGAGTTTGATTAAAAAATCACTTCTAACTGTATGCGCACAAAAATTATTAAAACACATTTATAAAATCTCATAAAAAAAAACAACAGTGTTACGATATAATTTTAAATAAACCAACAGGAATACGTTTCGCGGAAATTTCGCAATTCTCGAGTTAATGAACCTAGCCTTTGTCCAAGACTACACTGAAATCCAGTCGACCGCAAGCAAACAGTTTGTAGATTAGGCTCGATTAGCTTGGGTGGTTAACAAACGCAGGTATGTGTAACTTTAAGCGACAGACTGTACTGTTTGAAACATAGAAATACATAAATACACTTTAAAGTGCTATTTACTAAATAAATATTGACCAACTAACCTGCTAAATCATGGATAATAAAAATGATGGATCTAGTATCTTATCTATCAGTATCTATCAGCTTTTGTCCAAGACTACACTGAAATCCAGTCGACCGCAAGCAAACAGTTTGTAGATTAGGCTCGATTAGCTTGGGTGGTTAACAAACGCAGGTATGTGTAACTTTAAGCGACAGACTGTACTGTTTGAAACATAGAAATACATAAATACACTTTAAAGTGCTATTTACTAAATAAATATTGACCAACTAACCTGCTATATCATGGATAATAAAAATGATGGATCTAGTATCTTATCTATCAGTATCTATCAGCTTTTGTCCAAGACTACACTGAAATCCAGTCGACCGCAAGCAAACAGTTTGTAGATTAGGCTCGATTAGCTTGGGTGGTTAACAAACGCAGGTATGTGTAACTTTAAGCGACAGACTGTACTGTTTGAAACATAGAAATACATAAATACACTTTAAAGTGCTATTTACTAAATAAATATTGACCAACTAACCTGCTAAATCATGGATAATAAAAATGATGGATCTAGTATCTTATCTATCAGTATCTATCAGCTTTTGTCCAAGACTACACTGAAATCCAGTCGACCGCAAGCAAACAGTTTGTAGATTAGGCTCGATTAGCTTGGGTGGTTAACAAACGCAGGTATGTGTAACTTTAAGCGACAGACTGTACTGTTTGAAACATAGAAATACATAAATACACTTTAAAGTGCTATTTACTAAATAAATATTGACCAACTAACCTGCTATATCATGGATAATAAAAATGATGGATCTAGTATCTTATCTATCAGTATCTATCAGCTTTTGTCCAAGACTACACTGAAATCCAGTCGACCGCAAGCAAACAGTTTGTAGATTAGGCTCGATTAGCTTGGGTGGTTAACAAACGCAGGTATGTGTAACTTTAAGCGACAGACTGTACTGTTTGAAACATAGAAATACATAAATACACTTTAAAGTGCTATTTACTAAATAAATATTGACCAACTAACCTGCTAAATCATGGATAATAAAAATGATGGATCTAGTATCTTATCTATCAGTAGGTACCGTTCTCATTTTGTAAGCAGGTCTTGATACTTGCAAACAACATTGACGCCTGTGGTACTAAATTTAATACAACGAACCCAACAAATATTGTCATCTGCACAGAGACAAACTATAAAAATCCTGTTCTATTACGACATAATGCATTAGTTATTTACCCCATAAATACAATAATAATAATGTCTAGGGGTCCTGTCGTGGCTCTATTAAAAAGCATGAAAAACCGAGTGTTAACACTGCTCTTAGAATATGATTTACTGATATACTGATTTTCTGTTTTACGCAAAATTGTATTGTTTTAAGTCATTAACTCACAATTTTCATTTATAACCATCGTCCAATCTTTATTTTCAATATTTATATCTATGTTTTAAATACCTTAGGTTAGTTAAAAGTCAGTTGTAAAATATCAAACGTTGTATACAGTCTCCGTCCATAACATTTTGTGTTAACTGGAGCTGTCGTGACGACATACTACCTGGTTCCGCACCGAGATGGCGTCCCTGTCGTACATCTCCCGATGTTTTACATTCTGACATGTTGCAATAATGTAACTTCCATTGTTGTTTATCTACTATTTATTTAAATAAGATAGCAGTACAGGTAGCTTCATATGTCTTTATCTAACATTATGTGTGTGTGTTTATTTCTTTAACGTCGGCCTATTTCCGCGACTATGTCCAATCACCGACACCAGGGAGCAGTTTCACCTCACTATCCTGGAAATTTTGTCGAACCCCTGCCTTTCTGTAAAGAGGGTAGGGATCTTTAACGTGCCCAACATCGCATGAACACAATACCGACGGATTTACGCCCCCTCCGAAGGGCGGAACGTGCAGACATTCAACTTACTCAAATACAATGCCACAACCTCGGTTGATGTTAATTGTACAGTATGTCCTGAAAAAGTGAAAGGAGTAAGGCTTAGACAATCGGTGAAATCAGAGGCTTACAATAGTATTTATGTCTCTAAAACGATAAACAACAAAGTGTGTTTAAATCGTGCTCCGTCGCTGCTTAATAGGTAACTGTTCGCACTGTCTCTTTGATATAAAAGAGATGCCTAACCTAAGTGGGAATATGTATAACGGAATTTTTAAAGGAACTTCAGGGAATTGAAATATGAAGGTAAAAAGTTTGTTTATGATTCCTCTCTCTAGGATAGAGCTTTGGTGGTTCAGTGATAAGAACGCGTGTCTCTGAATAGAAGGGTACTGGATTCGATTCCCAAGATTCCCCTTTTACTTTCCTTTTATTTTTTCAGTACATACTGTAAAATTAACATCAACCAAGGTTTCGGCATTGTATTTGAGCAAATTGAACGTCGCACTTCAGCTTTTCAGGGGGGCGTAAATCCGTCGGTCTCGTGTCAGTTCAAAGTTAGACACGTTAAAGATCCATACATTTGTTAGAAAAAGGCAGGGGTTCGGCAAATTTCCAGGATAGTGAGGTGAAACTGCTCACTGGCGTCGGTGATGGTCCATAGTCGCGGAAGTAGACCACCGTTAAACTACAAAAAAAGTACTGTTTCATTTTACTAAAGCTAATACTATTGACCATAAATGACTCATTTATATTCTACATTTTGTTGGTCTAAAAAGGACGGCTCCTGATTTGTTTTCTGATCACTTGGAAGGTAGAATCCAAAGTGTACACAAATTTCGGGACGTAGCAAGTGCGTTATAATAGTGACTTTTCATAAGAATTTGACCCTGAATAGGTTCTTGATTTGGAAATGACCTTATTTTGGTACTTTCCTGGACGCTTGTGTCCTTATTTGACCCTGTATAGGTGCTTTATTTGGAACTGACCTTATTTTGGTACTTTCCTGGACGCTTGTGTCCTTAATTGACCCTGTATAGGTGCTTTATTTGGAACTGACCTTATTTTGGTACTTTCCTGGACGATAAGTGCTTTATTTGGAACTGACCTTATTTTGGTACTTTCCTGGACGCTTGTGTCCTTATTTGACCCTGTATAGGTGCTTTATTTGGAACTGACCTTATTTTGGTACTTTCCTGGACGCTTGTGTTCTTGTTTGCTTTGAATTTGGACGCTTGTGTCCTTGGTTGCTTTGAATGACCATGTATAGGTGCTTTTTTGGACGCTTGTGTTGTTGTTTGCTTTGAATTTGGACGCTTGTGTTCTTGATTGCTTTGAATGACCCTGTATAGGTGCTTTTTTGGACGCTTGTGTTCTTGTTTGCTTTGAATTTGGACGCTTGTGTTCTTGATTGCTTTGAATAACCCTGTATATGTGCTTTTTTGGACGCTTGTGTTCTTGTTTGCTTTGAATTTGGACGCTTGTGTTCTTGATTGCTTTGAATGACCCTGTATAGGTGCTTGTTGGACGCTTGTGTCCTTGTTTGCTTTGAATTTGGACGCTTGTATCCTTAATTGCTTTGAATTTGGACGCTTGTGTCCATGATTGCTTTTACCTAATATAAAAAGGTATTTGGAGACTTGGGTTAAAGGATGTTTGATAAGGATACTTTTTTAGTGAGCACTGTATTTACAATGGCACTGGTTATTTTTTCGTCGAAGGACCATATTCCTCAAATATTGGTTTCGAAGGACCATGTTAAGGAGCGGAGGATAATTAAGGAGTAACTTTTACTATTATTTCAATGCCAATGTTTATGAAAGATCTGTGCCCTACTTCTACATGAAATATTACATTAATTGTTGTAGCAACTTTTCCTATAACTAATTTTTAGTTATAATTTGAATGATATTAAAAATATATTTTCACGATTAGGAATGCCCTCGTAGATATTTTTCTGTTCTATGAACACCATTTCTATGAAAATTCATTAGCATAACGCACTTGCTGCGTCTAGACTTTTTTTAACAGCCAGATATTTCTGTTAGAAGAATTAAAAATTGTAACAAAAATTCACATCACCCTAATAAACAAGCTTCTAATGCACCTCTTACGTGCGATAGGGTGTCAAGTATCCGCCTAATCGTAAACTGATTTAAGGGACAGCGTATTATATATATATATATATATATATATATATATATATATATATATATATATATATATATATATATATATATATATATATATATATATATATATAAATGTGGTATCTATAATGGGACAGAATACAAAATGACACGAACTTAAACACAACAACAGTAAAAGAACCCAATTATTGGCGGATACGATGCATGTAGGGTATGTTGAAATAACACTAATTAATCAATCAGATGACATGTGCATAAAACACAGACATATGTGCGTAAGTTATACACTCAGGGGGGTGTACGTATAATAAATATCTACAGGGAAGTCAGAACACCCAACGGTATATGTTGTCGAAACAAAATTTTAAAAGACTTAGTTAAAATAAGATTTAGATTTTAAAAAACCAAGAAGAGCTTTTCTTTATTTTATAAAATGTGTAGACAAGAGGAGAGGCGAATGATTAGTTCTTGATATACAGTAGAATAGGGAGCAGATGTTTTTTGTTTAATATAAGACGTCAAAATGACAATGTCAATTTTAGGGTTAGAAATACTGTCAGAAATAGTGTAAATTTCTATGTGTAAATTAATGTATTTAATGAATGAAAAAAAGTATGACGAGGTTGCCTAGGAAAAGACGATACAAACAGAAAAAAAGACGGGAATTTTTGGAGGAAGATAACGGGTGAGAAAAAAGAGAGTTTTGGTTGACAACAAGTCGTGGTGGGGTAAAAATAATAACAACGCCTGGGGCTTGAAAAAAAAGGAAAAAGGGGAAGTGCCGAGTTGAAACAGACCCAGAAAGAACTACTTTAAAACGAGTTTCAAAGTATAGCACAAGATAAATGTAAACAAGAATTAAAGGTTGAGCATCGTGGGAGACAATTGTAAGTTTTTTTTAAAACCACATAAACTACTTACACATTTAAATAAAGAAAGCGCTTGAGAGCGCTTATAAGGCAGGAAACCCCACAATCAGCTGTTCATAACTAAACCAGTCAATTTTCTACGCAGGAGAATAACAAATAACTCGTTAACAAATATAAAAAGGCGCATCAACTTGTATAAACGTCAGCCATCCTTCTTGTGGGAAAATATTTAGCAAGAAAGGCCTGCCAACTTCATGTAATTCAGCTGACGTCCTTGCTAATCATTAAGTTGGGATTTAGTCAGCCAGTAATACAAGAAGGCGATTGTGTATAACATTTAGTTAGTATAGGTACCTAAAAATGTTAAAATATTTTTGTTATATTATGTAGATTAATACAAACAAAGAAGAGCTCAATAATAAGTAAAACCAAACAAATAAAAATTTTAAAGAGGTAAATTTCAATAACAGATAAAGGCCAAGTTTCTAGGGGTTCATAAAATCATTTATGATAAAACGTTTGGTATAAGTAATTAGGTAGGTATGAGCAGCATTGTTGTCATATTTGTTTTGATAAAATAAAGTGCGTCGTTGTTTATCAGAACAAAAAGGGAAAATCATTGCCTAATTATTTATTTATCTGTAGAAGTATAGAAAGGAACTCAGTAAAAGAGAACAAAAAGAAAACAAAATATATTAAATATAATATACTGGGTGACAATAAAAAAAGGGATTTTTTTTTAAATAAAAGGAAAAGGTTTAGGACTTTGAATCCATTGATCCTGAGATTTGCTGATTGCTAGCTGAGGTGAACTAAAGATAGGTCAAATAACCATAAAAGCATTGTATATATGTATATGTGTATATATATATATATATATATATATATATATATATATATATATATATATATATATATATATATATATATATATATATATATATATATATATATATATATATATATATATATATATATATATATATATATATTCTATTATGTAATTACATGTATTTTAATTAATGATAACACACACACACACACACACACACACACACACACATAGGTGTATACCTACATGAATATCCGATGTTTGTCGATAATAACTTTCCGCAGCATTTTGCTGGAAGGTTATTATTTTCCTATCAAACGTCACGTTGAACAGCGTTTTTTGCCTCGCCTAGAAGCTTATTCACGTGTTGTTTTAAATGGATGCGATGATTGTGAATTGTCGGACTCTCAACGAACGACGTGCTAACTTTGCTGAAATAAGCAAACCCCTATGTTGAAGTACACTTTATTGTAGCACCTCTTGGTCGAATGGAAATGACAAAAGAAACTGAAGATAATTAGTACGTTTTCGAAATCTCGTGTTCTGCACGCCCCACTGGCCTCGGCAGAATAGGATATACAGTGTTGTGTCACATGATGCCAAACAAAAGAGAACCTCTGACGTTGTAATATATATAAACCAAACGCCTGGTCTACCTTCATGTGCTTGTGGCAGAAGCATTATGTTCTTTTTTTTTTCTAGGAGCAGAAGCGTCGTTTTTTTAATGTCTAGGATTTTTTTAGGTCTTGATTGAACAAAAACAAACTAAAAATCCATTGACGAGGGTCAATCGTCTGCCTTTCGTTCGATTCGTGAATTTATCCAACTATTTGATGTGTGCCTAGCAATTGGATTCAATACATCATATGACCAATAGGCTTTTTACCTAACTTTTTTACCTTAGACGTTTCAAATTATTTAATTGTATAACAAATATAATCTTTCATTATTGCTAAAAAAGCCTGGACGCAGCAAGTGCGTTATGGTAGTGAATTTTCATAGAAATGATCTGGCATAAAATATGTTATTATAACTGTTTTTTCTTGTAACATAGAAATCTAAATTTTGGTATATAGTTTATCGTAAACCTACCTACTAAATTTGGCTATCACAGATTTTTTATTTTTTGAGATGAAATTTTTTTTGAATGAAAACTCAAAATTTTGCCGGAAAATCTCGTCTGATTTAGCTAATTAACTAACTTATTCAAGCCATTTACCAAACGAAGGTACATGCCAAATTTTATCAAAATCCGCCCAATATTTTTGGAGAAAAAAAATTTTTCGAATGAAAACTTGACATTTTCCCGGAAAACTTTGTCCGATTTTCCTGAATAACGAACTTTTCCAAGCCATTTACAAAAGGAAGGTACACGCCAAATTTTATCAAAATCGGCCCATTATTATCGGTGTGATATATATATATATATATATATATATATATATATATATATATATATATATATATATATATATATATATATATATATATATATATATATATATATATTTATTTATAGAAACATATAAACATTGAAACTGACCCTGGATATGGGTCCTAGTTCGCGCTCATTTGCAAAATTTTTTTCAAAATTCAAAAGTCGGGATCTCCCCATTTGTGAATTTTTTCTACAAAAATTCACTAAAAAGATTCAAAATCTGATCTAAATATAGAAGTAGATACCTTTTCTGTGGCTGCACAGAGAAAATTCGTTTGCCTGTCGATGCTGTAATAATTGAAAATGGTTGCAGGAAAGAAAACAACCTCTTCTGAACTCACAAATCTCCACGTCCGTGTTAACTGTGGAATGGTTTTACCAACAAGAAGTCTTAAAAGTCTTTATCTTTCCATTAGTGGTTTTTCCTGCAGAAGCCACTAAACAAAAATTATATGAATTGCAAATCTGATTATATAACTTTAAAATTGAATTAAAGACAAAAAAGACAAAAAAAGGAAAAAATTTGAAAGAGAAATTCAAGCGTAACTGAGATTTGAACCAATACCCCTTTGCTCATGAGCCAGTGATGGAATCCTCAACGCTACCGAAGCTTGGCATTTCTGTGGATCGAAGTCTCAATTGGCACCAGCATGTCACATCAATTGCAGAAGCGACTGCTTAGAAATTAGGTTTCCTCTTTCGGGCTCGCAAATACTTTTCACTAGCTACTCTCTATACCTTTTATACTTCACAAATAAGGCCAAACCTCGAATACTGCTTTCACATCTTGGATGCCGCTGCCGCTTCTGCACTCGCTGTCCTGGACTCCATTCAGGAGAGAGCTATACATCTCATCGGTGACCCTACCCTCACCCAAAGGATGCCATCTCTTGCCCACCGACGTGCGGTTGGTGACCTCTCTCTCTTTTATAGATATCTGCACGGGCACTGCTCAGAGGAGCTTTCTTCCATATTTCCTCCACCTGCTGCCCCGAACAGATCTACCAGGGTAACAGAGCGACTGCACCTTTTTAGACTTGTTATGTCCCCTCTTTTGTCCCGAGGACTTCCAAGTTGTGGAATTTCTTGCCGGCATATGTTTTTCCTTCTCCTCCGAACCTTCAAACCTTCAAGTCCATAATTAATAAGTTACCTCTTTCCTCCTTGTCGACACCCACGGTACGATAGTATTTAGGCTTTAAGCCCTCGTGGTGTGTTGTTGAAATATAAAAAATACCAACTTAAATGTAGAGAAGACATTTAGATCCTGTCTAACTGTGTGTACACAAAAATTAGTAAAATTCATTTATAAAATCTTATAAAAAGCAACAGTTAAACGATATTATTTTAATAAAACCAATGGAAATACGTTTCGCGGCGATTTCGCAATTCGCGAGCGTATGAGTCTAGCTTTTGTCCAAGAATACACTGAAATCCGGTCGACTCCGCAAGCAGCTTGTAAATTAGACTCGATAGGCTTGGACGGTTAACAAACTTAGGTATGTGTACTTTTAAGCGGGAGACTGTACCTCTTTGAAACATACAATATGAGAAATACAGAAATACTCTTTAAAGTGCCCATACTGTTACTATCACTACATAATGCATTAGATATTTCCACCGGTTATACAATAATAATAATAGTTATGGTGTCCCGTTTTCGTAGCTCAATTAATAAACATTAAAAACCAAGTGTTAACACTGCTCTTCGAATATTAATTACTGACATACTTATTTTCTATTTTACGCAAAATAATGTGGTTTTGAATCATCAGAATTACAATTTTCAATATAACCATCGTCCGATATTAATTTTCAATATTTATATCCATGTTTGAAAAATGTTAGGTTAGTTCAAAGTCAGTTGTAAAATGTCACCAAAGCTACATAACAAGCGTAAGTAACGAAGCGTAGAAATGATGCGCTTGTTAAGCTTGCTGCTGTTAAAGATCGGCGGTGTCGTCTAACGTCAGCAAGCTATCAAGCCGCTTGCAGTCGCATGCCAAAATTTAGCGCTTTTGAAAGCAAACATTGTCCCGGTACTAGGAAGGAAATGGGCCAGGGCTGGCAATTTACAAAAATGTTAGTTGATTGTACACGGTCTCCATCTATAACGTTTTGTGTTAACTAGATACTACCTGGTTCCGTACCGGTATGGCGTCCCTGTCGTACATTTCACAATGTTCGACATTCTGACATATTGCAATGATACTTGGAACTTCCATTGCTTACATTTTTATCCATCATTTATTTAAATAGCATAACAGTACAGGTAACATCATCTGTCTTTGTCCAACATTGTATATATTGCATTACAGAATCTGAAGTGATGTCGAGGATTATTTTAATTTTAGTTTCGAATAACTTTATTTTTCTTTGATCAAAAGACCTGAAAAGTGGTACACGACCACGTCTGTCTACGTTCTTTTAAGTTGTAGTTTTTCGTTTCAATCACTTAAATAATTTGAGAGATATTGCGTTTAAAAAAATATTGTTTAATTGTTTGTTAAGAAAAATTGGCTTTAAGATCTGATGAACTAATTCATTCAAGCCATTAACAAAATAAAGGTAATTCCCAAATTTGGTCCAAATCAGTGAAGCATTTTTTGAGTTACCCCGTTAGGGGGTGAGTTTTGACCAGTGGAGGGGTTGGTAGTGTTCGGAAGTATTAATATTTAACACCACTATCGTGCTCAGCACCCTCTAAAATGGGGAGGGGGACCTTTTTCTACAGGGAAATGATGTGATACCCGTTCCACCCATTTAGGGGGTGATGTTTGGCTGTTTTAGGGGTTGGGCTGGCCCAATGATACATTTTACACCGGTATCGTGTTCAGCATCATCGAAAACGAGGGGGGGGGAGGTACTCTTCTGCCTAGCCAAAATATTTACCTGTTCCTCCGACTCACATACGCCACTACTTTTCTATATTTGGAATAAACTGTTTGTTTTTTATACACTTAACACCATGTATATGGAAAACAAAGGGTTTTGGTATAGACAGAGAGCCAGAGGTGGAAAAATTCTCTGAATTTACAAAAGCTGATTTTTTGATAGTTAATTAGGTACGCTGTGCATGTACACATATTCTGGTCAGTCACACGAATCTTAGAACAGGTGTCACAGGTCCGCCAATAAAGATGTCGTTTTTACCGGGGTAATAAAATGAATTTACAAAAGCTGGTAATTGTTATACAGATTCTATATTTTATAACAATTAAAGTTATGTCAGTCAGTTAGCTGCATACGGGAACAGAGCTGGTCAGTCAGTTCGAATGTGTGTATGAAAAATAAATAATGTGCATTTTATTTACAAAGCTTGAAATTTTTTTGTGGGTATTTATTGATCTGTTAAACATTAAAAAAATAGTCAGTCAACTGTTTTGTAGAACAACGCCCGTCAGTCGGCGAAAACAGATATAAAAATTTCGTGCGCGCCAGCGGCGTTACAGGCGGCATGCTCGCTCTTCTCCTCCCATTATTATTATTCAAAATATCAGAAAACTATGTGAAATTATAATTTGTAATTATAAGTTAATAATTTTTATTTTTATTGATTATATATATATATATATATATATATATATATATATATATATATATATATATATATATATATATATATATATATATATATATATATATATTTATCAAAAAATTGTGGGAACGCCGTCAGTTGTGGAATAAAACTCTTTATTATAGGCCGAGCTTTCGGAAAAATTTATTCCTTTATCAAGGCTACAACATGGAAAGAAAAAAGTTTACAATTTACGTGGAAAAAATATAAAAGTTTAAAATACTTACATATAACATGAGTTTTACTAAACTATTTATCTAATAACAAACATAAAAGAAAAACTTTTTGATGAATTTGGTTGAAGTCTAATAAATGCCAAACTGACATATAAAGCTAAATATTGTTTAATTGAATTTGTTTTTTGTTTTTGTCTAGGAAATATAAGAAGGGGTAGTGATTTCTAAAATTATTATCTTTCTTTAAGTTTATTAAATTTTCGTTAAAAGTAATTTCAAATTCTTCTAAACACATTCTTTTATTACTTAAGGTTTCACAGTGTAAAATAGAAACATTACTAAAATTTATATTATGGCCAGTGTCGAGATTATGTTCTGACAGAGCGCAAGTTCTTTTTTGTAAACATTGGCCAAACAAGCAGAGTCCTTAAAGATAGGTTAACACAGCACAAAAGTGACATACGTTTACAAAAAAGAACTTGCGCTCTGTCAGAACATAATCTCGACACTGGCCATAATATAAATTTTAGTAATGTTTCTATTTTACACTGTGAAACCTTAAGTAATAAAAGAATGTGTTTAGAAGAATTTGAAATTACTTTTAACGAAAATTTAATAAACTTAAAGAAAGATAATAATTTTAGAAATCACTACCCCTTCTTATATTTCCTAGACAAAAACAAAAAACAAATTCAATTAAACAATATTTAGCTTTATATGTCAGTTTGACATTTATTAGACTTCAACCAAATTCATCAAAAAGTTTTTCTTTTATGTTTGTTATTAGATAAATAGTTTAGTAAAACTCATGTTATATGTAAGTATTTTAAACTTTTATATTTTTTCCACGTAAATTGTAAACTTTTTTCTTTCCATGTTGTAGCCTTGATAAAGGAATAAATTTTTCCGAAAGCTCGGCCTATAATAAAGAGTTTTATTCCACAACTGACGGCGTTCCCACAATTTTTTGATAAATAACACTATTACCGTCACAAAAATTTAATACTATATATATATATATATATATATATATATATATATATATATATATATATATATATATATATATATATTGCTATGGTCTGGCTTTTTAATTAATGATTTGTTAATTACTAATTAGATGCTGATATTACATTAATTACTTCTAATCATAAATCTAATTTCTAATATATCTTTATATTAATAATTTATACCGTTGGACGCCAGGCAACTCACTGTTTGCCAATATCATTATCTAATATACTTTTAATAAGCCAAAACCTGCAAATATTACCCCGTCAATTAGAAGATAATTTATTTTACTCACTTACCGTCTTAATTACTTCTAATTTCCATTTGCTCAGCAGCCCTCTCAGGATTTTAAGGATTCAACTTGTTTTTTTTTTTGGTAATTCTTTTGTATAATTGGTCTTTGCTAATTACTTGGTCTTTTTCTATTTTAATTATGCATTATCACCTCTATTATGAAGGCCAAATAGGAGATTTAAATGAAAATCTAATTACACAAAGCTAGGAATCTTTAATGGTGATTACCCATTGAAATTAAGATTCACAAATATTAAATAACAAATTAAGGGACAAATTAGTTGCATAATATACCATAATAGGTTATAAATAACAGAAACATATCATTTAGTATCAAATCACTTACATTGTTAGAACCAGAGATTTGGCTTGTTAATTATCGGTCACCTTACACATTCCTGTACACCATGTCCACAAAGATGGTATTTGGATTCTTTGATTGCATTGTTAGAACCAGAGATTTGGCTTGTTAATTATCGGTCACCTTACACATTCCTGTACACCATGTCCACAAAGATGGTATTTGGATTCTTTGATTGCCTACAACACTTAATTGCAGCATGGAACTGTTTTTTTTTTCTTCTAATAAGCTACTCTTTTATGAAATTCTGTTGTTTTGGTTGACTAGCTTTAACTGTTTTATTTATTTTCAGTCATTATCTTCTTTCTTAACTACCCCTGGCAACTATATTATTACCAGGCACCTTCTCCTGTGGACCAGGCACCTTCTACCTGTTCACTCCTCAACGTTCTCCAGCTGACTTATCTATTGGTAATTGTCTGTACCGACCACGAGCCACTACATTTACTTGTTTACTCTACGACGCTCTCCAACTGAATCCTAATTTTACTGTCTCTCCGAGCAGCCCTCGCCTTATCGGCTGTTTTGCCTTCGACCTGGCCAACCGGTTCTTCCTGACCATAAATATCACCACAAGTGTCTCTTATCACTAGATAGCAAACCATACAAAAATTGTTTCTTTCACTTTATCTTGCTTTTTATTTCACGATATCTACTGCATTATCAATATATTTCACTTTAACTTAATACTTATTCTTTTAAAATAACAACATAAAACCTCTTTAGATTTCCATTTAAATTATATTCCTTTAGTTCTATTGCACTACTAAAATAACTTGACCATTATTTCTTAATATTATTATTCTAATTTCTATCCTATGTCTATACATAGCAATATATATATATATATATATATATATATATATATATATATATATATATATATATATATATATATATATATATATATATATATATCTATAAAATTATTTTTTAATATTTTTTTCGTAATGTTATTCCGTTTATATTACACTTTATTAAATAAATAAACTGTCTGTTAATATTATATATATATATATATATATATATATATATATATATATATATATATATATATATATATATATATATATATATATATAATATTAACAGACAGTTTATTTATTTAATAAAGTGTAATATAAACGGAATAACATTACGAAAAAAATATTAAAAAATATTTTTTTTCAATCAGATTCAAAATCCAATTCTTCCTCTGAATCTTCGAATTCTCGAGTTTCACTGTCGTGATCTGAAATATTTAACTCTGATATTTCTGACTGAGATTCTGATTGATTATATAAAAAATAAGTTAAATCATGTAATTTCAATCTTATAATTCAATTTAGTAATAGTATTATTTACAAACCTAAATTTTGCTGTGGGGGTTGAATGACGACGTCGTTGATTAGCTGGGGTAACTGATCACCTTCAAACCAATGAAATTCATAAACATTGTCACTACTCTTCGAGCCGTGATCCATTAGTGATAGTTCTGTTATTATTTTGTAATGCGCATTACGCCAAATGTTGGCGATGTAAGCGGCTCTTAAAATGTGTTGCATTAACTCAGTCTCACACGGCGACAAGCTCGATCCGTCAATATTTTTAACTTTAATTTTAAATGTATCATCAACATTGCTGGAACTAGTAATATATGCTTTCGAAAACATTACCAATCATGCCTCATTACTTGTTTTTAATTTTTTTTATCCATATAAATTGCAAACAAATTGGCTGTGTGTTAAATCTGAATACTCTATATATTGAACATTTAATATAAATTTCTTATTGCATAAATTTTTTAAAATTGGATAAAAGATATTAAACTATATTAAATAAAGAAATAAATTGTCTGTTAACGTTATTAACATAGTTATATGTTTTAATAAAACAATAAATTACTAATTTATTATATTATTTTATTTAATAATAATGGGAGGAGAAGAGCTAGCATGCCGCCTGTAACGCCGCCGGCGCGTACGAAATTTTTATATCTTTTTTCGCTGACTGACGGGCGTTCTTCTACAAAACAGTTGACTGACTATTTTTTAATGTTTAACAGATCAATGTATACCCACAAAAAATTTTCAAGCTTTGTAAATAAATTGCACATTATTTACTTTTCATACACACATTCGAACTGATTGACCAGCTCTGTTCCCTTATGCAGCTGACTGACTGACATATAGTGATAGGCAAAACCGTTATTTTCTTTTAACAGTTGAAACCGTTTACGTTATTTCATAATAACCGTTGAAAATAACAGCTTCAGCTATTTATCTGTTATTTTGAACTGGATAGTCGATCGATAGTATCCTACATTCCCAAGCTGTGAGCGAGGGCGAGCACACTAGTATAAATAACGTGTTACGTGTTAAGTAATATGTTATGAAGTAAAGTCCGCTCTATACTGCATAGCATACCCATACATATTTATCATTCCCACTTTCATGTCCATTCATCTCGTTAAATAGTTAAATTTAACAGTTGCCGATGAATACCGATGTTTATTCATCGAACCTAGTTGCAGTGGAACTGAAACAGATACAAGTCCGAATTCAAGTTTAGTGTAAAAAGCGTTATTTTGTACCTGTTATTTTTATAAATCCATAACTGTTGGTTACCGTTGCGGCTCGACAACCGTTTAAAAATAACTGACAATTAAATAACGACCCATCACTAATGATATATATATCTATATGTCATTGATTCAACTTCAACAGATGGCAACAGGTGAGCTCCGGTGAACTCAGCCGTAGCGAGGGTTGCAATTTCAGACACAATTGTGCGAAAACCAGCACCATTTACTCTTTGCAGCACAATCAGCCCAATGCAATAAGAAATAAGCCCATTTTTATCAACTGTAATAACTCATATTAATTTAGCTTATAAAGAGTTGTTTACACCTTACACCATTAGTTGTATTTTAAAATTTGCCGGAGCCTTCAGCGTACATCCCAAAAAACAAGGTGAACAGGGATGCATATCAAATAATTTATATTTACTGCCATTGGCCTTCTGTCTTCTGTCAAGTAGAGTAGGCACATGTCAAGTCATTGCACGTCATTACGTCATGTCACATGTCATACGTTATCGTTCGATTTATACTTTGTATTTCTAGTTTTAGTGAATTTTCTTAAAAAAAATTCACTAATGAGGAGATCCCGACTTTTGAATTTTGAAAAAATTTCTTCAAATGAGCGCTAATTAGGCCCCCCAGAAAACATATCCGGGGTCAGTTTCAATTTTGATGTGTTGATATATATATATATATATATATATATATATATATATATATATATATATATATATATATATATATATATATATATATATATATATATATATATATATATATATATATATATATATATATATATATATATATATATATATATATATATGTATCACACCGATAACTCAAAAAATAATGGGCCGATTTTGATCAAATTTGGTGAAAAATTCCTTTTGCAAATGGCTTGGATAAGTTCGTTAGTCAGGAAAATATGCCCAGGTTTTCCCGGAAAATTTTGTGTTTTCTTTCGAAAAAAATTTATATCTCCGGAATTAACAAAGTAAGGACAACCAAATTTGATACGCAGGTTTACATCCTTATAGGAAAGTTATAGGCATTTAAAAATAAATAAATTGGGGTTTTCCTCAAAACGTCAAAGTGGCGATTTAAAATGTCAAAATTGGCAACATTTAGGCAAATAACTTAAATCTAATACGGGCTATAGAAATAAAATGTCTCAAGAAGGATGTTTCACAAACCCTAAAGTCTTAGTTTCAACCGTCATTGTCCTTCATTTTACTAAAATATTTGCAGAAAATTCATTTCAAATAGACCCTTTCTCTGATGCTTGGCAGTAGCCTTAGCTATAGAGTTTATCATTTAATGGTATATAATTTTTGTCGAATTTTTGTAAAAAATTAATAAAGCTCAATATATGCGTTATTATGTAATATATGAAGAAAATTTGTATATATTAATTATAGGGTGTCTTGAGCTACATCTTAAAATAATATTTCTGCAATCACAGGTTGGTCAATAAGTCGTTGGTGATACAAATTTCCTTTTTTTTTAATTAAACACGCCTTGTGTTATTGCATTTTTGAATTTTCCATCGAAATATAATGCATGTTTGTAAGAAAATAAATTCTGAACGCAGCAAGTGCGTTATGGTAGCGAATTTTGATCAAATGTTCATATTTGAACAGCTCAATTTGCTATTAACCTATAAGGTTGACCAAGAAACGTGTTTTTTCGGGAACATTTTAAGTTTACTTTTGGAAATTTTTGTACATTTTCACACAATAAAGTTATTTTAATGGAACATGGCACATTGTTTTTACTATACAGGTTATACTGGTAACCAAATTTGATGCCTGCTTTCTTAAAAAAAACACACATATTTGTTATTAAAAATATTTTTATGAAAATTCACTACCATAACGCACTTGCTGCGTCCAGAATTTTATAATTTATTTTTATTTACTTTTTAAGTATTTAGTACAGTGTGTTCCATGGATTTTTGTTATGGATATGTAAGCATTTCGGAACACTTAGTTCCTAATATATTTATAAGATGAAGTTTAAAGAAAATATACTTTTATCTTACAGATGGCTGATACAGCATCCGGAACCTCAGTCTTCACAAACTTCAGTCACTCCTGAAAATAGTGAAACTGATTGCGATGTGCGATAAAATTGTTATAAAGCTAGGTTATGAGTGTGATCTAAGTGCAATTTTTAATAATCCAAATGAAAAATATATGTATTATAAAGTTAAGCCAAAAGCTTCGTTTATTTTTTTTTCTTTTCAAATTAACGCCAGCAATGACAATTTTGAAACGCTATATGTACTTACTTCATTAATGAATAGCAGTGATTCAAAGATTCCACGCTAAATGAATCGAATGCATCATACCATAGTACCATAGACAAGGAGAGCATCTATCTATGATCATACACTTCGAAGATTGTACGTGTCCTGATTGAGTAGTAATGCTTTGGCGCCAAATTTAAAATTGCAGTAGCCTGCACAAATCAACCCTCTATCGGCACAATTTTAAGTTCTAGTGATGTGCAAAACCACTAAGCACTAGTGATGGGAAAAACCGTTATTTTCTATTAACTGTTAAAGCCGTTTACGTTGTTTCATAATAACCGTTGAAAATAACAGCTTCAGTTATTTCGCTGTTATTTTGAACTGGATAGTCGATTGATAGTATCCTACATTCCCAAAGCTGTGAGCGAGAGTGAGCACATTAGAGTATAAATAACTGGTTTCCTGTTAAGTAATATGTTATGAAGTCAAGTCTGCTCTATACTGCATAGCATACCCATACATATTTATATCATTCCCAGTTGCTTGTCCATTCATCCCGTTAAATAGTGAAATTTAACAGTTGCCGATGAAAACCAATGTTTATTCATCGGACCTAGTTGCAGTGGAACTGAAACAGATACGACTCCGAATTCTAGTTTAATGTAAAAACCGTTATTTTGTAAGCTGTTATTTTTGTAAATCCACAACTGGTGGTTACCGTTGCGGCTCGACAACCGTTTAAAAATAACCGACAGTTAAATAACGACCCATCACTACTGACATAACTTTTATTGTTGTACAATATAGAATCTGTATAACAATTATCAGCTTTTGTAAATTCATTTTGTTACCCCGGTAAAAACGACATCTTTGTTGGCGCACCTGTGGCACCTGTTCTAAGATTCGCTTGATTGACCAGAATATGTGTACGTGCACAGCGTACCTAATTAACTATCAAAATCTCGGGACGCAGCAAGTGCGTTATGGTAGTGAATTGTCATAAAACTATTTTTTAATAGCAAAAATGTGTGTTTTTTTAAGAAAGCAGGCATCAAATTTGGTTACCAGTGTAATCTGTATAGTAAAAACAATGTGCCATGTTTCATCAAAATAACTTTATTCTTTGAAAATGTACAAAAATTTCCGAAAGTAAACTTAAAGTGTTCCCGAAAAAACTCGTTTTTTGGTCAACCTTATAGGTTAATAGCAAATTGAGCTATTCAAATATTAAACATTTGATCAAAATTCGCTACCATAACGCACTTACTGCGTCCAGAATTTTTGTTTTTACAAACATGCATTATATTTCGATGGAAAATGCAAAAACGCAATAACATAAGGCGTGTTTGATTAAAAAAAAAGAAAATTTTTTATCAGCAACGACTTATGGGCCACCCTGTAATTGTAGAAATAATTCTTTAAGATGTAGCTCAAGACACCCTATAATTAATATATACAATTTTTTTTCATATCTTTTTTTTTTTTATGTCAACAACACACCACGAGGGCTTACAGCCTAAATACTATCGTACCGTGGGTGTTGACAAGGAGGAAAGAGGCAACTTGTTAATTCTGGACTTGAAGGTTTGGAGGTTCGGAGGAGAAGGAAAAACATGTGCCGGCAAGGAATTCCACAACTTGGAAGTCCTCGGGACAAAAGAGCGGGCATAACAAGATGTTCTACGTCTGGTGACCTGGACAGTAAAAGGGTGCATTCGCTCTGTTCCCCTGGTAGATCTGCTGGGGGCAGCAGGTGGGGGAATTATGGAGGAAAGCTCCTCTGAGCAGTGCCCGTGCAGATATCTATAAAAGAGAGAGAGGTCACCAACGGCACGTCGGTGGGCAAGGGATGGAAGCCTTTGGGTGAGGGTAGGGTCACCGATGAGACGTATAGCTCTCTTTTGAATGGAGTCCAGGATAGCGAGTGTAGAAGCGGCTGCTGCACCCCAGATGTGGGAGCAGTTTTCGAGGTTTGGCCTTATTTGTGAAGTGTATAAGGTATAGAGATTAGTTGGTGAAAAGTATTTGCGAGCCCGGAAGAGGAAACCCAATTTCTTAGCAGCCGCTTCTGCAATTGATGTAACATGTTGGTGCCAATTAAGATTTCGATCCACAGAAATGCCAACAAGAGAAAAGGACCCATTACTTTGAATAACTTGGTTGTTCATTGTGATGGGTCTAGGGCTGCTGTATCTCTTGTGAGAAAGAAAGCAAGACTTAGTTTTGGTGGGGTTGAATTGTACAAGATTTCTACTTCCCCAGTCTAATATTTTTTGGAGGTCTACGGAGACAGAACCCTCCATGAGTCTGCGATCCTCATCTAATTGGGCTAAAGAGACAGGCTTAGAATATTGTATGTTTGAGTGGAGGGTGCTGTCGTCCGCGTAACTGTGAACTGGGTTGGATGTGCTAGAGAGGAGGTCATTGATGTGGAGAAGAAACAAAGTAGGGGCTAAAGCTGAACCTTGAGAAACTCCTGCATTAATTGGATACAGTTTAGAGGAATGGCCATCCACAACAACAGATATGCTCCTGTTGGAGAGGAAATTTGCTGTCCAGGTACAAAGTTTTGGTGGTAGGCCATAGGCCGGAAGTTTATTAAGCAGCGCTGCGTGCCAGACCTGGTCGAATGCTTTGGATATGTCTAGAGCAACAATCTGGGATTCACCGTGTTGTTTCATAGACTTGTTCCAAGAATGGGTGACAAAGGAAAGGAGGTCGGCAGTCGATCTGCGCTGACGGAATCCATACTGCCTGTCGTGGATTAGACTGTGTTTTTTAAGAAATTTTAGTAATTCAGTGTTTATATACTTTTCCATCGCTTTAGAGACGACTGAAAGGAGATAAATAGGCTTGTAGTTGCTAGGAAGCGCTTTGGATCCTTTCTTGGGGATGGGTTGTACTCGAGCAGTTTTCCAGTTACTAGGGAATATGTCTTTATTGTAAGATATCTGAAACAGACGAGTCAGGACAGGAGCAAGTTCTGGTGCACATTTTTTGAGAACAATTGCTGGGATCTCGTCAAGGCCAGAGGCTTTCCTGGTATTAAGAGAAGAGAGCATCTTTCGTACCTTTTTAGTTTTGAAAATAATATCAGTCATTTTATGCGCGACGTTGGGGACTGTTGGTGGTTGAACATTTGGAGGTGGGTTGAGAGTAGAATTTCC